>PVKM010000048.1:0-170538 GCA_004027735.1 Carollia perspicillata
TTATTTGAACAAATAATAAAGGAGAACTTCCCCAATCTGGCAAAGGAAATAGACTTCCAGGAAGTCCAGGAAGCTCAGAGAGTCCCAAAGAAGGTAGACCCAAGGAAGAACACACCAAGGCACATCATAATTACATTACCCAAGATTAAAATGAAGGAGAGAATCCTAGAAGCAACAAGGGATAAGGAGACAGTTACCTCCAAAGAATTCCCATCAGACTGTCAGCTGATTTCTCAAAAGAGACCCTGCAGGCAAGAGTGGGATGGAAAGAAGTATTCCAAGTCATGAAAGTAAAGGACAAACATCCAAGATTGCTCTATCTAGCAAAGCTTTCATTTAGAATGGAAGGGCAGATAAAGTGCTTCTCAGATAAGGTCAAGTTCAAGGAGTTCATCATCAAAAAGCCCTTACTATATGAAATGTTAAAGGGACTTATCTAGGAAAAAGAACATAAAAAACATGTACAATAAAATGACAGCAAACTCACAATAATTAACAATCACACCTAAAACAAAAACAAAAACAAGCTGAGCAAACAACTAGAACAAGAACAGAACCACAGAAATGGAGAACACATGAAGGGTTATCAAAAGGGGAGTGAAGGGGGAAAAGGTACAGAGAATAAGTAGCATAGAAGGTAGACAGAAAATAGACAGGGAGAAGGTAAGAATAGTATGGGAAATGTAGAAGCCAAGAACTTGTAAGTATGACATATGGACATGAACTTAAGGCAGGGAATGTGGGTGGGAGATGGTATGCAGAGTGGAGGGGAGTGAAGGGGGGGAAATGGGACAACTGTAATAGCATAAGCAATAAAATATATTAAAAATATGCAAAGGAAAAAATATGGAAGAGAACTTCATCAATGGAAAATTTTTTATTAATAATTGATAAGGTAACATATTATCTTCTAGTCAATATAAGACAGAAAACATAATCTGGAATTCAATGAAATTATTTGGAAACATTATATCTTATCTTGGATCAAAATCTGAGAGAGCTATGTGTTCCAAAACAGCAGATTAATCACATTAGCTTCCATAATATTTATCAAACAAGTATTTTTACACTTCTACTATGTACTCACCTCAATTATACACAGAAAAACCAAGAATTGTGACTCATGGACTCTTGATAGATTTATGATACAACTAGGAAGACTGCATTAACTCAGATAAAATAATTAGACAGTAATAAATTGGACTAAACACTTAGATAGTAAATAAATGATAAAGATTTTATATGGGAGTTATATAAGTATATAAGGGAGTTATAAAGAAGAAAGAAGTAACTGAAAGTTACAATAGTCCAAGAAAGTTTCACAATGGGATTCTGTTTTCTTTTTTTTTACTTTTTAAAAATTAAAGTCATTTTTTATTTTTTAATTATAGTTAACACACAGTATTATATTACTTTCAGGTGTACAAACCAGTAATTAGATCCCTGGGCTTGGGGCCTAGTATGGGTCTGGGACCCCTCACTCCTCAGGGGGAACCTCCACAGCTGAGATATCCCTCCCAATTTTTATCTGCCACACATGTGCATGGGACCAGCCCATTTTGTGTCTCTGCCCCTCCTGCCAGTCTTGTTGTGCCTTCTTCTTTAAGTCCCTACATGAAGGACTTCTATTCAGCTAGAGTTCAGTCTGTTTTGAAAGATGGTTGTTCTGTAGTTTCACTGTAATTTTGATGTGGTTGTGGGAGGATGTGAATACTGCATTTACTTATGTTACCATCTTGACCAGAAGTCCAAAAATTCTGTTTTCTTTTTAGTGAGTATATTAAAGATGGGTATATTTAGAATTAGGAGGAAAAAAGAAAGATAAAGGTGTTCCATGATTGAGACCATGATTAAAGCAGGATTTGGCATGATGTCAGGAGTGTGTATAAAGGAAAATCTATAGGACTAATGGTACCAGCTTTGGTGGAGGATAAGTTTTGTGAGTACTATTGATGGGAGAAAATTCTAGGAAAAAATAGAGTGAGACCAAGCTGTGGAAGACCTTGAAAACTACTTTTAGAGGATTAGCTGATTCTGCAAGCAATAGAGAAACCATCACATCGGGTTGTTGTGAGGATTAAATGAGGTAATATTTGTGAATATAAATGGCATTTTAAGAATATTTGTCTAGCAATATAGGCAAGATAGATTAAAATGAAAGAACATACTCAGGGAGCCAGGAACAAAGCTATTTCAGTAGTCTAGGCATGAGTCAGTGAAGGCCTGGACAAGAGTGACACCAATGTAGATAAAGAAAAGAGGCAAATCTGAAGCTTTTTTAAATAAAAATCTAGTAATTTATATTTTGATGTATTTATCATTTATTGAGTAAGTGCTGTGTGCTAGGCACTGAACCAGTCACATGCAGAATTGATAGAACACAGTGAGATTTTGTACATGAGAAATTCCTGAGTTGCATAAAAGATTTCTGAACTAGGAGATAAGAAATAAAGGTTGTGTCTTAACAGACAGTCATGGGAATTGAAAGGAGGAGCAGATTTTGTGGAGAAAGATAATCAGCTCTAATCTGCATATCTGAAATTTGAGGAGGACAGGATTATCTATTACTGTCTATTTGCCAAACACTGGGCTAGATGCTAAAGCTACAAAGAGGTGTAAGAGAAGGTCCCTATCTTCAAAAAACTTATACTTAATTCAGGAAGAGAAGAAATATTAACAAAATGGTAAATAATACATAGTGATATTTGCTAACTCAAATAGATGGTACAGGTAACAAATGCTACAGAATTTAAGAAGTGGGAGGTAGCACGCGGATGGAGTGGCCTGAAGAGAGATTATGGAAGATGTAGTATCTATGCAAAATATAGACCATCTGTTAGCAACAACAATGAGATAACTATTATTTGTTAATTGTTTATCTTATGCTTATGCATCTGTTCCACATGTATTACCTCATTTAATCCTAACTACACTTCTCTGATGTAGATACAGATAAGGAGATGGAGGTTTGGAGTGAAGTATATTACACAAGGTCATATGGTTAGTAAGAAGTAGAACTGAAATACTAACCCCTGTTTGACTCAAAAGACCTCACTCTTAATCACTTCTCTATAAGGAGGAGAAAAAAGTTGTAGGAATTGCAAGTAAGGAATGAATTCAAGGACTATGCAAGTGGAAATGTACTTAGGGCAGATTATAAAAAATGATCTAGAGCATACTAATAATGATAGTTAATACTTACATCATAGTTACTATGTAATGGGCACTATTCTAAGCATCTTATTGTATTTGAACCTATTTAATCATTCAATAATCCACTGAAGTAAGTTATAGTATTATCCCCATTTTACAGATAGGGAAATTAGGTGACACTGCTAGTAAGAGTCAGGATTTGAACATTCTGATACCAGAACCCATGCTTTTAACCTCCATACCATCAGGCATTTTGAATTAAGCACAGGTTTGAGGTTAAGTCTTAGAATTTGGGAGGAGTAGGTATAGAGGAATAGGAGGGCATAAAAATGAGCTAAAGAATAAACATAAAGCCAAGCCAAAGACACCATTTTAGGGGCATACATAATTGGAGACAAAAAGCAGAAGAAATGCTAACAAATGAAATAGAATAGTAGACCATCAAAATACACTAAAGAAAGATTCATCCATCAGAGAATGTGGTCAGCATAATGAATGCTGCTGGGCAGAGATGATGAGCTAAATAAAACTGGTTGAAAAAAGAATACTGGTTATCATACATAAAGCAGTCTCAGGAATGAAGTCAAAATTCAAACATAAGAGAATGGAAGAAGAGGAAATAGGAGCACTGGGTATGGCCTACACATTTTAGGAGATCGACAGTCAAAATGTCAGAGAGAGGAAGGACCTGAGCTAACAGGGTCAGTGAAGTCAGTTTTCTCTCCTGCCCTAGTGACTTCACCATAAAAAGATATTCCACTCCTTCTAACCTAAAGTTGGAAAAGTAGGCCCAAAGTCCTTCATTTAATACTAATTCAAGTGAAAATTATGCATTCATTAGACAAGCAGGACTTCACTCTGAGTTCTTGTGATCTTTTTAAGGGCAACTGTGCTCTGTATTGTTCAGTCCACTCCTTCTTTACGTAATGTTGTAGCTCATTATTAGATATTGCCACAAGTAGACAGTTTCATGCTTCTGAATTATCCACTTGATTATCTCTTTGTGTGCTCCACGGTTCAACTCAAATGCCACTGCCTTTCTGAGGCCTTTTCTGACCCTAGTCCGAGTGACAGTTTCTGCTCTACAGCCCCATTGAACCCAGTCCCTGCACTATCATATCAGCTGCTGCACTCTATTATAAATGTTACCAGTTTTTATTTGTGTCTGCACATAGACAACAAGCTCTTATAGGAAAAGAAGGTGATTTTTATTGCTGGCTTCCCAATGCCAAATATGGTGCCTGAGAGAGTATGCACCTAGAAATGTTTATTGAAAAAAGGAGTAAATAAAGCACAGTAGGATAGAAGACATTAAGTGGAACTTTGTTCATTCAGTTCTTCAGTCATCCTATAAGGACCAGCTCAGTACTGGACTTCCAAAAATCACTTGACTTTATTTATTTATTTATTTTTAAGTATATTTCATTGATTATGCTATTACAGTTGTCCCATTTTTTTTTCCATTTCATTCCCCTCTGCCCTGAACACTCCTCCCCACCTTTAGTTCATGCCCATGGGTCATACATGCAAGTTCTTTGGCTTCTCCATTTCCCATATTATTCTTAACCTCCCCCTGTCTATTTTGTACCTACCATTCATGCTTCTTCTTCCCTGTAGATTTTCCTGCATTTTCTTCCCACCCACTCCTCATTGATCACCCTCCATGTGATCTCCATTTCTGTGATTCTGTTCCTGTTCTAGTTGTTTGCTTAGTTTGTTTTTGTTTTTTGTTTTTAGGTTCAGTTGTTGATACTTATGATTTGTTATCATTTTACTCTTCACAGTTTTTGATCTTCTTCTTCTTAGATAAGTTCCTTTAGCATTTCATATAATAAGGACTTGGTGATGATGAACTCTTTGAACTTGACCTTATTTGGGAAGCACTTTATCTGTTCTTCCATTCTAAATAATAGTTTTGCTGGATAAAGTAATCTTGGATGTAAGCCCTTATCTTTCATGACTTGGAATACTTCTTTCCAGCACCTTCTTGCTTGTAAGGTTTCTTTTGAGAAATCATCTGACAGTCTTATGGAAACTCCTTTGCAGGTAACTGTCTCCTTTTCTCTTACTGCTTTTAATAGTCTCTCTTTATCTTTAGTGTGATGTAATTATGATATGCCTTGGTATGTGCTTCCTTGGGCCCAACTGTTTTGGGACTCTCTGAGCTTCCTGGACTTCCTGGAAGTTTATTTCCTTTGCCAGATTAGGGAAGTTCTCCTTCATTATTTTCTCAAATAAATTTTCAATTTCTTGCCCTCCCTATTCTTCTTCCGGCACCCCTACGATTTGGATGTTGCAATGTTTAAAGTTGTTCCACAGGTTACTAAGCCTCTCCTCATTTTTGTGAATTCTTATTTCTTCATTCTGTTCTGGTTGAATGTTACTTTCTTCCTTCTGTTCCAAATCATTGATCTGAATCCTGGTTTCCTTTCCTTCACTGTTGGTTCCTTGTATATTTTTCTTTTTTCACTTTGTATAACCTTTATTTTTTCTTCTATTTTGTGACCATACTCAACCATTTCTGTGAGCATATTGATTACCAGTGTTTTGAACTCTGCATCTGATAGGTTGGCTATGTCTTTGTTGCTTAGTTCTTTTACTGGAGTTTTAATCTGTTCTTTCATTTGAGCCATATTTCTTTGTCTTGATATGCCTGTTACATAGTAAGGGGCAGAGTCTTAGGTATTCATCAGGGCAGGGCAACCCATGGTGCTGCATTGTGGCACTGTATGTGGGGGAGGAGTCAGAGAGGGAACAATGCCACTTGCTCAGCTCTCATCCTGCTTTCAGTCACTTCCACCACTACCCACTAGCAAATTGGGCCCTTCTGATGCTGATTCCTGGGTGGGTAGATTTGTGTACATTCTAGGACACTGTGGGTCTCTCCAATGAACTCTCTTGTGAGGCTGGGAGTTTCTCCTTCTGCCACAACCCTCACCGGTTTTTAGAGCCAGAGGTTTTGAGGTTTTGTTTTCCCATGCTGGAACTCTGGGTTGCATGGTCTGTCTTGCTCTCCAGTTGTTTCTCCTGGTTTATCTACACACAAATGTGGGACACTAGGTGCTGTCTTGCCCACCTGGTCCTTCAGCTGCCACCTTGCTTCGTGTCCTCCCCACCCCTCCTACCAGTCTGGATGAATGTTTCTTCTTTAACTCCTTAGTTGTCAGACTTTCATACAGTTCAATTTTCTGGCAGCTCTGGTTGTGTTTTGTTTTTAAATTTGTTGTTGTCCTTCTGTTGGTTGTGCAAGCAGGCAAAGTGTATATACTTATACCTCCTTCTTGACCAGAAGCTCAGTCGCTTGACCCTAAAGTGGCACATCACACCAAGTTCCTCACCCATAAGATACAGTCTTCTTAGTCTCCTGAAACAGAATATTGGGATTTCTAAGCCTTGTAACCCCCTTTCATTGTGTCTCTGAGACAGAAGTGTAAGTGGAAATAAGCTTTCTTATTCATTTTCACAGATAGGGAAACTAAGGCACGAAGCAGTGGAATAAATAAGAAGCTCATCTCTTACACTTAGGATCTCAGGGTCTCTCAAGAATTCAATGGTTTGCTCAGTCTGTGCTGAGTTCTAGATAAGACTGGTCTATGACTCTTTCTATTATCCTCCATTAGTCTCCTATAGAAACTCACTCACACACTCCAGAACTGGCTCCCACTCCCACAACCCAATTTTCTGGCCTGAGTAAACCTGTCACTATATAACCAAATATGCAGTTACTTACAAAAGTGTCACACAAACACTATCATAAATCTTCCTATTAGTCAGAGTTCTTCCCCACTGGGCCCATTCTCATCCTGCTGATCAGGATTTGAACCCAAACACTAGGTTTCTGTTTTGTCAAAGCTCTCAATAAAGGGTACAGGGATATCAGTCACTATGTACAAACAATTTGATTAATTTGTGTTTATTTGATCATTTTAATCCATATTGGATGAGCTAAAAGATTTGTTCACTTAGTGATTCACCACAAAACTTCAGCTCTGTCTATTTGTGAACCCAACAGGAAAATCAGGTTTTCAGGTTATGTGGGCTGTGCTCTTTGCTGATTTGTTAAATTTTAAGGCAGTTGAGTGTCTGGCTCCACTTAGTGCTGAAATGTCATAGTGCAGCCTAGTTCCAATTCCAAGCCATACAAGTAAAAATCAAGGAAAGGCTAAACTATAGGTCTCTTTTCTGTTTAAGGGACAATCATATTCAGTTTGAGAAATTAAAGTTCAAATCCTTCAGTGTTTATGCTGAAAATAGAAAAAACTGGGGGCAAGAAATATGAAGACAGAGTTGGAATCAGTAGAAAGAAGCAAAGCTCTGGCTATGGGTAAATCAATTGGGTTCCTGGTCTGTATTCTTTGCTTTTTAGATAATATTACAGATCATTTTAAAATCAATGCCAGCCCTGGCCAGGTAGCTCAGTTGGTTAGAGTGTTATCCCCATATTCCAAGGCTGGGGTTTTAATGTCTGGTCAAGTACATCCAAGAAGTGATCAATGAATGCATAATTAAGTGAAACAACAAATTGATGTCTCTCTCTCTCTCTCTGTTTCTCTCTCTTTTCTCTATCTACCCCTTCCTCTCACTCTTTCTCTAAAAAAAAATCAGTGAAGGCTGGGGGACAGGGGCTGGGCAGAAGTGGGCAGAGGGGCTGGAAATGGGGACATAGTGTCAACAATAAAACAATGTAAAAGTCAATAAATAAAACATTTTTAAAAATAAATAAAATCAACTATCATAATGCCATTGCTAAGACTTCATGAAGAAAGGAAAAAGGCTCCGTAAGACTAGAATCAGTGTTGGCTAACCAATTGGTCAGAGTGTGGTCTTGATCCACCAAGATTGTGGGTTCCATCCCCGGACAGAGCACATACAACAAATCCATCTCTCTCTCTCTCTCTCTCTCTCTCTCTCTCTCTCTCTCATTTCTCTCTCTCTCATTTCTCTCTCTCTCTCTCTCCCACCCCCGCAAACTTCCTCTCTAAAATTAAAAAAAAAGACTAGAAGCAGAAACTGGTCATTTCACATTTGCTAAACTATAGAAGGGGTTCTGTGAGCTTCTAATAAGCATTTGCTAGAGAATTAATAGTGCACTATATTAAATTTCTTTCAAGTATTGTCCCATAAAACACATGTTTGGTCTCCAGTGTCATTCTCAGTGTCCATAAAGAATTGGGTTAAGTCAGCCCTGGCCAATGTGGCTCAGTTGGTTGGAGCATTGTCCCTTGTACCAAGGAGTTGGGAGTTCAATTATTGGACAGGACACATGCCTAGGTTGCATGTTCAATCCCCAGTCAGGGTGCATATGGAAGGCAACCGATCAATGGTCCTCTCTCGCATCAATGTCTCTCTCTCTTTCTCTTTCTCTCTCTCTAAACATATTATTTTTAATTGGGTCAAGTCAAACACTGAAGTTTGAGGTGGACAGTGAGATATTGAACAAAAAGAAAGAGAGGAAAATAAGGAAAGAGACCATTAAAAAAAGAGAAAACAAAGCACTTTCCCACTAACCTGGTTTTCAGGTCACTGTGCCCTTTCCTGGCTCCCACATAAGTTTCTCTGCAGTTACATTGCGTATATTTGCTTAAGTTTTAAACTTCAGTTTGATTTGAGAAAGTCATGTCAAAATGATTTCCTTCTTTAGCTTCAGTTTCCCGAAATGTTAGGGTAGGTTTTATTCTGCACGAGAGCAGGTGTTAAGCCCGTTATTTCCTGGATGGTGCCTGTAGCAGGTATTCTTTGTATGTATGTAATGGGTGCTTTGTTAATCTCACTGACTCAGGAACAAACAACCAGACTTTATAACTTGAATTGCTTCCACATGATGGTTTATGTTGGTTTGGGAAACTATACCATGGCTTTGTAGTAAAAATAATTTGATCCTGACATATTTTTATTTTGATAGGGACAAAGCCTTCATTTTTAAGCCTGAAAGACAGAGGGGTCATGCTTATTACCAGTATAATCCTTGGGCTTTCTTAATGAATAGAGTTATAGAAATGAGACTGCATCTGAGTAAATATATTAATCTGTTTCCGGGCTCAGTTTTTTGGTGAGGACAATTTCAATTGTTCACTGTTCTCCCTTGAATAAGCCTCTCTGTGTAATCAGGAAAACATTTTCTTAACAACCATTATCAAATAATTAAAAGAATAGGTTACAGTGTTCTTGTGCTATGCTACAGAGATAATTCAATAACTTTTATATATAACTTGATAAACAAAAGGTACTTTTTCAAATCTTATGATATTTAACTTACCTAACCTTTATGACTCCACAAGGTAAATATTATTACTATTTATAGACGATTAAACTGAGGCTTAGAGTGGATGGTTAACTTGCCCAAGACCATGAATGAAGGGAGGAGTAGAGAAGCAAGCCCTCTATACCTAGGTCTCACCCTTTTTCCCTTCTTAGTGTATTTTCCATGGCTTGACTTTTCAATGTAATTTGAGATGATCATAATGATTAGATGATAAGCATAAGAAAAGAAAAAGAGTTAAAATGTCAACTGAGGAAGAAAATAATAAGCATTTAACTAAAAGATATCCTCCTAGAAACAGGGTCTATTCGGTTTATATAAGAATGACACACAGTGCCATAAAGTAAGGAAGTACCACACACACCCCAAAAAGGAAATGAGACAGGAGCCTGTCACTAGGACACAGAAACTAACCTAAAAGAGGCCCCAGTGGCCAAAGCTGAAATAATCTGATGAACAAAATAAATAATGACAGCATTATATTTTAACCCAAAGAATATAATAAATATCCCTGAGATCATACTGATATAAATAAATGCTTGAATAAATCAATGAATAGGGAGAAGAGACAATCATTCTCTACAGAAGAATTCTGATTAATCATGTAGAAAAGATGAGGAAAAATAGAAAATCACTATTAGAATACTACAGTAATAATAATTGCTACAGACAAGATCAATTGAATGTTAAATCTTTGGATGAAATAATGAAATCCAAATAAAGTATGGAGTTTAGTTAACAATAATATATCAATGTTGGTTCAATAGTTGTGATAAATGTTCATGTAAGACACTAACAATAGAGGAAAGTAGGTGAGGTGTATAGGGGAATACTATGTACTGTCTTTGAAACCTTTCTATAAATCTAAAATTATTCCAAAATAAAATTTATCTAAAACATAAAAAATTAGCCCTAGCTGGTGGTTCACTTGGTTGGAGCATCATCCTGTGCACCAAAACGTTAAGGGTTCAATTCCTGGTCAGGACACATACCTAGGTTGTGGGTTTGCTGCCCAGCTGGGGCAAATGTGGGAGGCAACTGATCAATGTTTCTCTCCTACATAAATCTCTCTCTCTAAAATCAATAAACATATCCTTGGGTGAAGATAAATAGATAGATAGATGATAGATAGATAGATAGATAGATAGATAGATAGATAGATAGATAGATAAAATTAATGTGTGAAGGTTTAAGGAGAAATAGGATATTTACATAACCCCAAGATCTCATCCACAAAATATTTGTTAATTACAAAGTATCCTTGCAGTGGAGAAACCTGGCAGCTACCACTATGACCAAATGATCTAGGTTAATGTTACCAGTAATTAGACATGTCAATATCACAGACCTCTGATAGGATGCTCTAAAAAGGGCACATTGTCTCTATGAGATATTTCTCAAAAATCTATAACTGTAGTCTCATAATGATGAAATATTGGACAAACATAAATTGAAGGATATTCTATAAAATTCTTGATCAATACTATTCAAAAGTGTCAAGGTCATAAAGGACAAGGAAAGACTAATGAACTGTCAGAGATTGGAGGAGACTAAAGAGACACGGCAACTAAATGAAATGTAGAGCCTACATCAGGTACTGGAACAGAAAATGGACGTTGGTGGGAAACTGCTCATATCCGAAAAGTCTGTGTTTTAGCTAATAGTATAATACCAATATTAATTTCTTAGTTTTGATTAATTCATGGCTACATGTTAATATCATCAAAACCTAGGTAAAGACTATATTGGAACTCCTTTATAGATATACAGGAAAGGCATATAAAAATATAGATTTGTACTATCTTTGGACCTCTTCTATAAAGTTCAAATTGTTTCAAAATTAAAAATAAATAAAAATAAAATTGTATGTAAATGATACACAAATTAGTTTTCTTCTTCTTCCTATGGCTAAACTGTGCCTTCAGGAAAGTCCTGTTAGATTTTAACACTATGTGTGGTATAACATATAGTACTAAATAAATGAAGTTCCTATGTATAAAATCTTCTTTTCAGAAAGACAAGTACCATAAGACTATATGCACCTTGGCAAACACCCTATCTTATTCCTCTCTGTGTCCTTCATGTCTGGCACAGAATAAGTACGTACTAAATGCCTTTTGAACTGAGGCATGATATACTGATGAATACAGGGTGGGGCAAAAGTAGGTTTACAGAATTTATTCTTGTATTATTATTTATTAATTAGTGTATTATTTTCCATATAAACTACTTTGGGCCCTCTCTGTATAATATATTCACATTCACACATACAGCAAATGTAGAGATGAAGGGGAAGCAAAAGGTTACAACCATAAGACATGTTCCAGAAAATGAAGGGCAAAATACAAAAATACAACATACCACTAATTAAGTGAGCATGTTATATAAACCCATCAGTTTTTTCTCTTTGGTAAGTTTTTGGGCTATTTGACGAAACACTTTTGCCTTTGCCACCTGGTGACAGGATGGCAGTAATAGCATTGGCTGGCAGACTCTCCACTTTTTTCCTATGAGACACCTTCCACAAAGTATTCAGAGTTCCCCCACGTAGCCAGAAAAGAGCATCTCTTGATGACTCCTGGGAGCAGACAGCAGCCACAGAGTCATTGAAAAGGGAAATCATGCAGTGGGAAATAATGGACCGCCTTTTTGCACTCCCACTTTGTCTTCAACCCAGCATGAATAAGAGAATAGGGATTAAAAGAGGTAAATGAATACGAGGGTGAGCATTTTGCCCAGTTTTACAGAATGATAGAAAAGGACAGATGGTAAATGAATCAGATGGGAGCTGTTTTTATCTTTTCTTTTTCTAGATCATTTTCTTTTTGTGTGTCTGAATGTGCATGCGTACATGAGAGAGAGAGACAAAGAGAGAGAGAGAGAGAGAGAGAAACACAGAGAAAAGGGGAAACTGAATTTACTTCTGAATGTGTATAAGAGGCCATATGCAAGCACAGTTACACACAGACACTTAGAGGTGTGGGTAGAATTGGAGACAAAACTACTTGCCTGCCAATTTTTCTAAATAAATATGTTCACAGATTTCATAGTATTAATGAACCTCAAAATAACTTCATATTGAAGCTGGATGCAGCTGTCTATACTAAGTTTGAGAATATCTTAAAAGAAAATTAAACTAATAATATAAATTATTAGTTTATAGAGAGGCTACATTCTCAAAGATGTTTAAATGAGAAACCAATTAGCATGAACAGAGGGGGAGCACATGGTTTAGGTATCAGATGTTAGATTCATGGATATTTATTATAATTTTCATCATTTCCATATATGTATATGTTTTGTGAGTTAAAATATATGCTCTGGGAGTGTGTTAAAAGTATGATAATAAGAAAATGTTTTAAATTGATTTATAGGCAACTACAAATGTTTAAAGTTAAAAAAGCAATGCATGAGCTGTTGTTTTGATACATGGGTAATGATGCTCAAAGCTGACTGATATACCGTGTCTATAGCATTGTTGTGATAGTTTTGACATATTCCTGAGCTGAACTAAGAAATATTTCTCATGATGCTAACTACCTGTGCAGTGCTGAATTTTAACAGTAGTTTTAGTAATAAAGATATGTTTGTTACTGTGAACTAAAAATAATAGATTGCTGATCAAGAAAGATAAAAACAAGCCTGAACCCTTCTGATGGCCCAGTAAAGCACTGCAGAGATAAACCCCAATTCAAGTCTGACTTCATGGCCCATATTTTCCCCACTATACCATGTTATTCAAAAGTGCTATTGTCACTAAAGTTCTAACTAAACATCTCCCTGAGAAACTTAGCTGAAAGCCAGCCTTAGGAGAGAAAATGAAAGGACTGCTTAACTCACTAATTCTTTTTTTTTATTTGATTTATTTATTTTTAGAGAGAGAGGAAGGTAGGGAGAAAAAGAGAGAGGACAACATCAATGTGCGAGCTCACTGAGCCATACTGGTCAGGGCAGAAGTACCATTTGTAATATCTCCAAGGTGGAAACAATCCAAAGATGATATTCATAGTGGAAGGAATAAATATGTTATATGATATAGTCATATAATGAAATGATACACAATAATGAAAATGAACACACCACGTGTATATACAACATTATGGATGAACCTCACAAACAGAATATTGAGTAAAATAAGCGAGGTATGAAAGAACATGTGTTATTTCATTTGCAGAAAGTTTGAAAAAAAAGCAGGCAAGACTAGCCCTGACCAGCATGGTTCAGTTGTTTGGGCATCATCTCTCAAGGCAAAAAAAGTCATTGGTTCGATTGCCAGTCAGGGTGCATGCTTGGGTTGCAGGTTTGGTCCTGGTCGGAGTGTGTCTGGTCCCCAGTTGGAGCACATACGAGGCAACCAACCCATGTTTCTGTCTCACACTGATGGTTCTCTCCCTCTCTTTCTCCTTTCCTTCCCTCTCTCTAAAAGTAAATAAAATCTTTTTCTAAAAAGTAGGGAAGACTAAACTGTAGTGTGTAAGACTACATGCTTAGGAAAGTCAAGAAAATGGTTATCTTTGGGAGAAAAAAGGAAAATGGTGATTAAGAGAGGATTGCTGGTAATGTTCTCTTTTCTTGAGCTGGGTACTGAGCTGTATCTTTTGTATTGTGTACTTGGCTGATAGAGAGTTATATTTCACAACAAAATGTTTTTAAGAGAAAAGAGCAGAGTTTCCCCCATTCAATTCCACAGGAGGGAAAAAGTACCGAGTGCTTATGTGTTAGACTTGGTGTTCCTTTTCTAAGTCGTGGGAGGATGGGATACAAAGATGAATGCCATGATTCCTGTTCTCAAGATGCTTACAATCTTATGAGGATGAGAGGTACATAAAGTGTGACAAAGTGGGATTAAATAAGCAGTAAGTGAAGATATTGTTCTGCTATTTGCATTATTGGGTTCCTACAAAGTGCTATGTTATTTAAAAATTGAGTTATAAAAGTGACTGTCTCAGTAGAAAGAACTGAGAAATAACCAAGAAAAATAATAGTTATTTTTCTTCAGTAATTTCATCAATGAAGATGTTTTTGTTATTGAAGCCTAAAGATAACAGATTGGTTGGTTAGCCTAACAAAAACAAGACTGAACCCTTCTCATGACCCTTTAACTTCACACTCTAGAGCTTTTCCCTTTGTTGCCATTTTTGGCCCTGAATTTTTCCAAGCACCTATGTTCCAGGAACATAATTTTAAAAACCTTATTAAAATATATTATCCTTTACTTTTGCACTAGTAATGGCCTTTATTGTCCTTGCTCTACAAGATATTATCATTAACCCAGCACTTCTTACACACCCTATTATCAATTTTATTACCCATTGACACAAAAGTGAAATGCGGAGCAAAACAAATTCCAGCCCAGTTCACAAACAAGAGGCCAAATTTGCTGGCAGCCAATTATTCAGCCTTAAGTTCCTACTGCAACAAACAGTAGCAGCTCTGAGTCACAGTTGCGTTAATAGAACCTGTAGCCATTCTAGACACTGTAATTCATGTTCTGTATATGTATTTAATTATATCTAGTTTGCAATGTGGAAATCCACTGTAGGTGAAATGCCTGCATATTTAAATTGCTACAGAAACAGAGAGAGGGAAATGATTAATTCCTTCTTGGAGGAGAACTGAAGTTCAGAGAAGGTTTCACATTTGATCTGAATTTTGAGTAAAGAGTGTCTGAGGGTGTACAAGAGTAGGAGGTGCCCCCAGGTCAGAACACAGTGTAAACGAAGGCAGGAAACATTGTTGCAAAAATTGAGAGACCAGAAATTAAACTGTCAGGTTGAAACAGGGTTTTTTTGAAAGCCCGTTTTAAAATCTCTTAAAATAATGTAAATGTACATCTCGATATGTAGAATTGGTATCTTATTTCCTGAGAATAGATACTATTGTATTGTTCCTCAATCACTTCTTAATGAAATTTATTTAGATGACTTCACTCTGTTAATCTGCATTCATTTTCCTCCTATTAGACTAATTCACGAACACTGATCTTTAATCAGGATATCTGGGTCATGGTCATGGCATGTCCTTCAAAGAGTTCTCCATGCATTGGATTCAACCTGTTTTTTTTTAATTGTTGTTCAAGTACAGCTGTCTCCATTTCAGCCAGAACTGAACTCAACCTATCTGACTGCAACATTTTTTTATCCTGTAAAACAAGATGATCTCTAAGATCCCTTCTATTATAATGGTCCTTACAGATGGTGAACTGTGAGCTAATTAGCAGCCTAATGTCCTATATTTTAGAAGATTTGCCTCAGATTCTTGGCACAAAAGAAAATTAAAATATTTACTTCCTAAGAAAGGGCTCCTAGGTGGAGTTACCTAGACAATGCTGAGGTAATGGGAAGAACCTCAATATATGCCCATAATTAACTATACTAGCAATGCTAATCTGTCATTAAAGCTTAATTAAATTAGATTCAGAAATCTGTATACTTGACCAATGCTATCCTTTTTAAAAAATTGTAGTAAAATATACACAATATAAATTTACCTTTTTGACCATTTATAGTGAACAATTCAGTGGCATCATATATTCATAATATTGTATAAGCATTGCGATTATTTATTAATGCTATGCTTTTGTATTTGCACCCCCCACCCCAGTTTCCTCAGAAGCTATTATTTTAAACACTGTACATTCTCTCCTTCTCTCAGATGAATTGAAAGAAAAAAGGCTTTTCATACCTCTAGTATAGTAGTTCTCAATTTGGGGATTATTTTTCCCCTCAGGGGGCATTTGGCAATGTCTGGAGACATTTTTGATTGCCACAACTGAGGGGAGGGAATGTCATTAACATGCTAGGAATACTGCTAAACATCCTACAAAGAACAGAACAGTCCCCTCTACAAAGAATTGACCTGCCCAAAATGTCAGTAGTGTTGCTTTTTAAGGATCCTTATTCTTTCAGCCCTGGCTGGTGTGGCTCAGTGTATTGAATGCTGGCCTGCCAATCACCAGTTTGGTGCATGGTCAGGGCACATGCCTGATTTGTGGGTGTGGGAGAAGCAACCAATCACTGTTTCTCTCCCTCTTTTTCTCCTTCCCTTCTTCTCTCTCTAAAAATAAATAAATAAAATCTTTTAAACAAAAAATAATCCTTGCTCTTTCAAAATTAATATGGGGCTCAATGCTTCTCACTTTCAGCAATGGAGAGGCATGGTAGCAGCAAAATTGAAAAAGTTCTGAAACCTAGTGAAATATAGTAAGGCTCGGGCAGATAAAGAGTAGGAGCCAATAAAAATGAACTCTGAATATTGCCTTTCTTCCTGGTGATCTCCTCACTGTCCTGCTTTCTAATTCTATGGTAGTGGTCATTTTATACCTTTCCTGTAGCACAAGGTTTATCCATGGTACAAGAATAATATTAAAATGGCTGGCTCAAAATGCAAGAGGCCTAAACTGACAAAGTTAATACTTAATTACTTTTTCTTCTGGGATGAGTTCTGACGAGTTCTTTCTAAGAAGCAATCTCTCCTCAAAATTTGGCTTCTAATGGACCTCCATTAGTCCCATCTCACCCCCATTTTACTAGTATAAGGTCTGGATTTGATTGTTCCTTGTGTGAGATCATTTTTCAATAGGAATATTAGCTTGGTTAGGCCCAGCTGAGCTTCCTACCAGAAAAAATAAGCAGTAATTCCTTTTATGACCTCACTCTCACTTATTTGCATTTGAATATGTTTTCATGAATTGGAAATAAAGGGGCAGAATTGCCGCTTATGCTAGGAATTATAGATAATTCTAGAAGAGTGTCACATTAGTGATCATCATCTTGTGTGTCATACAACAACAACAAAAAAGCTGAGAACTATTGGTTTATTAGAAAATTTTAGCAGTATCTTAAATGGAACATAACTAGAAAGATAAATCTGCCACCATAAAGAATATACATTATAATCAGCATTCAAAGGTTTTATACAGTGTTTTTAGAATTCCTATCACTGCTATACTTTATGAGAAAAGATACGATTTAAAGTAATCCAACCTATGGGGTTTGGAGTTTTACTTTGGTCATCATGTACACTTGTCAGTTCAGTTTATCTACATTTCCATGTAAGATCCATCTATTGGATCAGTTTTTAAATTTCAGGACTTTACTCATTTAAAGAGCACAAACCATTTTGACTCTAGGTCTATATTAGAAACTAGCTAAACTATCCTAAGATATAAAATATGAGAAAATGGTCAGGTGTCAGGTTCTGTGTTTGATGTTTTTTAAGTCTCAAATGATTGCTGTCAAGAAAAGATTACAACATTTGACCCAAAGAGAAATGATTTGCTCATGGAATGAAGTTAAGAACAGAGGTAACTAGAGCAGTATTTCCCCAAGGTACACTCTATGGGACATAATTCCAAGGAAGTCAGCAAGTGTTATGGCAGAAAAGGAGGGGGATGGGGTATTTAAAACCGAGACTCAAATTAATTAATACTTTCGGTAAGTGAATAATGTCAGCTCTTGGTCCTGGCTGGGTAGCTCAGTTGGTTAGAGTGTCGCATCCCAGTATGCCAAGGTTGCAGGTTCAATCACTGATCAGAGGACATGAAAGAATCAACCAATGAATGCATAAATAAGTGGAACAACAAAAATCGATGTCTCTTTCTCTCCCTTGAGTAACTTTTAAAAAGTCAGTTCTCCAAGAGTCAGGCATTAGTTAAGATGGTTTTCAACACAGTGCCCTTATTTTTTATTAAAGATAGCATTAATGCGGGCCTGTGAACCAAACAACTGTGGTTCGATTACCAGTCAGGGCACATACTTGGGTTGCAGGCCAGTTCCAGTTCCCAGCAGGGCACACACGAGAGGCAACCATACATTGATATTTCTCTCCCTCTCTCTTTCCCTTCCCCTCTAAAGATAAATAAATAAAATCTTGAAAAAAAAATAAATAAAGATAGCATTAAGTAACTATGGGATATTATCCATGCTGGATTATCAGCTATCTGTTCCTGGTGATCTTGCTCTTAGAATTTTGTCAGAGTTTCCAGCAGACTGGAGGTTGACCCCACCCCTTCCCTAAGACATAGCATAGTTACTACTTGCTGCCTCCCAGGGGATCTGCCACCTTCTCCTTTAATCAGGATGGACAGTGAAGACATCCAATGACAACTTTTTACTTCCGATTAGGAGCACTAAAATGTAGGCTTCCTCTCTTCTCTACCAGAAATATTATAAAATGGCAAGCATGCAAATATTTTTGTAATATTATAGTACATCTGATATGTTCTTTCCTTTCCTCTGATATAATTTATATGTATTATTTTGTAGAAAAAGAACCTAAGCCTAAGCTAATACAATATTGTCCCGTGACAACTTAGCCTTCCAAATGACAGTTTGTGATGTCCACACATTCACAGGCATGTGACCACAGTCTCAGCCTGCTATATCCCACACATGCAAAGTTAATATGTTTCCTTGTACCTGAATGTTAATAGAAGTATCATTCATAATAGCCAAAAATGGAAACCAAGTAAATGCCCCATCAACTGATAATACAAACAATCTGTGATATAACCATACATTGAAATATTATTCATCAGTAAAAAGTAATAAAGTCTGATACATGCTAAACACATGGATGAAATTCAAACACATTATGCTAAGTGAGAGAAGACTGCCACAAAAGACTACATATTTTATGAATCCATTAATATAAAATGTACAGAATAGGAAAATCTACAGAGAAAGAAAGTAGGTCTAGAAAGTAGGGAGAATGGGAAGTGACTGCTTATAGGGTTCTCCGAGAGATCATGGTAATGATCCGGAATTATAGTAGTGATGGTTGCAATTCTGTAAATATACTAAAAATCATTAATTATACACTTTAAATGAGTGAACTCTATAATATGTAAATTATATTTCAATAAAACTGTTAAAAAAGTTAATAGGTTTCTTTATTATATAACTTTTCAGAGCCTTTAATATCTTAATATAATTCATATATCTTTAAGCAGAAAGCAAAAAATGAAATACTTCACAAAATGATTTGTTCCATTATGAATACAGCTTCATCTGGAGAAGATAAGAAGTTCTGGTGATGGATGGCGATGATGGTTGCACAACAATACGGATGTAATTAGTGCCACAAAACTATACATTAAAAAATGTTAATGTGGTAAGTTTCATGTTACGTGTATATTCAGACAATTAAAAACATCATGCAGTTGCCAATAAGAATTTTTAAAAATTAATCTGTCCAGGTGTAACATAAACACATATTAAAAAGATTAAATGCTACATACTTTGATTAACAGGCTAATAATATGCTAGAAAAAAAGGTTCTCAAAAGAAAAATAAAAATTCTCCTTCCAGGATATGTCAGATAACATTCAATCAAGACACATTTCTACACAATGCCCTCCCTTTTTCTCTTCCATTTAACAAAGTCTACTAGAACCTAAGAAATTGAGGACATTATCATAGGGTAAAAAGAAAATAAAAGAAAAAACTACTTGCTTCATAGATCCAAGCCCTCCCTGACATATTTTAAGAGTGTCCCATGGAAATGGTGTTTTTACACATTCATTTAGAAAACTTCAACAATTCACAAATGCAGAGTCCAAATGTCAATGAACATAAAAAATAAAGCTACAATATGTAGATTTGGCTTATAAAAACAACATCCAGCCAAGATGGAGGCATAGGTAGACACACTGTTTCTCCTCACACAACCAATAGAAAGATAACAATTTAAAAACAAAAAGTAACCAAAACTGCCAGATAATCAGACTGTATAGAAGGCCAACAACCAAGGAGTTAAAGAAGAAACATTCATCCAGACCAGTAGGAAGGGCAGAGATGGGCAGCCAGAGCAGAGAGGACTCGCCACAAGGCAGTGGTTGGAGGACCAAGGCAGGTGAGGCAGTGGCTGGCAGACTTGGCAGACTGAGTGGTCCCACATTTGTGTATGGATAAACCAGGAGGAACAACTGGGGAGCAAGACAGACCACACAACACAGGGTTCCAGTGCAAGAAAATAAAGCCTCAAAACCTCTAACTGAAAAAACCCATGGAGGTTGAGGTGGCAGAAGAAACTCCCAGCGTCACAGGAGAATTTGTTGGAGAGATCCACAGGGTCCTAGAACGTACACAAACCCAACCTCCCAGGAATCTGCACCAGAAGGGCCCAATTTGCTGATGGGCAGCAAAGGAAGTGACTGACAGCCAAGTGAGAGCCCAGCAAGCAACATTGTTCCCTTTTGGACCCCTCCCCCCAAAATAGTGCCACAACACAGTGACATGGGTTGCCCCACCCTGGCAAATACCTAAGGTTCTGCCCCTTATACACAACAGGTGTGCCAAGAAAAAAAAATTGGCCCAAATGAAAGAATAGATCAAAGCTCCAGAAAAAATACAACTAAGTGATGAAAATACAACTAAGTGATAGCCAACCTATCAGATGAAGAGTTCAAAACACTGGTAATCAGGATGCTCACAGAAATGGTTGAGTATGGTCACAAAATAGAGGAAGGACTGAAGGCTATGAAAAGTGAAATAAAGGAATATGCACAGGGAACCAACAGTGAAGGGAAGGAAATAGGGACTGAAATCAAGAATTTGGAGCAGAAGAAAGAAACATTTAACCAGAACAGAATGAAGAAATAAGAATTCACAAAAATGAGGAGAGGCTTAGGAACCTGTGGGATAACTTTAAACATTCCAACATCCCAATCATAGGGGTGCTAGAAGGACAAGAATAAGAGCAAGAAATTGAAAACTTATTTGAACAAATAATGAAGGAGAACTTCCCCAATCTGGCAAAGGAAATAGATTTCCAGGATGTCCAGGAAACTCAGAGAGTCCAAAAAAGTTGGACCCAAGGAAGCACACACCAAGGCACATCATAGTTACATTACCTAAGATTAAAAATTAGGAGAGAATCTTAAAAGCACCAAGAAAAAAGGAGACAATTCCCTACAAAGGAGTTCCAATTAGACTGTCAGCTGATTTCTCCAAAGAAAGCTTGCAGGCAAGAAGAGGCTGGAAAGATGCATTTGAAGTCATAAAAGGCAAAGGCCTAAATCCAGCAAAGCTCTTATTTAGAATAGAAGGGCAGCTAAGGTGCTTCCCAGATAAGTTCAAGTTAAACGAGTTCCTCATCACCAAGCCCTTATTATATAAAATGTTAAGAGGACGTATCTAAGAAAAAGAAGACGATCACAACTATGAACAGTAAAATGACAACAAACTGACAACTATCAACAACCAAACCTAAAAAAAAAAAACAAAAACAAACTAAGCAAACAACTAGAACAGGAACAGAATCACAGAAATGGATTACATGGAGGGTAATCAGTGGGGAGGGTGTTAGGGGAGAATAAGAAAAGGTACAGGGAATAAGAAGAATAAATAGTAGGTACAAAATAGACAGGGGGGAGTTAAGAATAGTATAGGAAATGGAGAAGCCAAAGAACTTATATGTACAACCCATGGACATGAACTAAGGGGGAATTCAGGTGGGAGGGCGGATGCAGGGCAGAGAGGAATAAAGGGGAAAAAATGGGACAACTATAATACCATAATCTATGTAATATATTTAAAGAAACAAAAACCAAAAACCAAAAACACATTTGTGAAAACTTTCCAGGCTGGTGAGGGTAAAAGGATCAGAGACTCATACAGTTCTAAGACAAATGTAAGTTAATAAAATGTCTTTGTAGGGCAACTCGGCAATACAGATCAGCAGCCTTAAAAACATTTCTTTTTTTTTGCCAAATATTTCCACCTTTAAAAACTTATCCTGAGAAATCCTTTAGGAATAGAAACAAAATATCATTTAGGAATATTTACTCAGAATTATACTTAGTTTAGAATTAAGAAAATCATATATATTTTCAATGATAGGATATTTTTGAAGTTATGGCATATACATAAGTTGGTTTGCAAATAGTGGTAATTAAAACAATGTCACTGTGGCCCTGGCCATTGTGGCTTAGTTAGTTGCAGCATCATCTCGTATACCAAAAAGTTGTGGGTTTAATTCCTGTTCAGGACACATACCTAGGTTCCCAGTTCGATCTCCCGTTAGGGAATGTATGGGAGGCAACCAATGGATGTTTCTTTCTCACACTGTTTCTCTCTCCCTTCCTCTCTCTCAAATCAATAAATGTTTTTAAAAATTAAAAATAAAACCATGTCACTGTGTAATATTTAATACCGTGGGAAATGTTTATAATTAATTAGTAGTCTTAAATATCTGATCTTTTTTTAAAAAGAAAAACTCTAAGATAGTATTTATGACAATTTTTAAAGCCATTCTAAGCAAGAGGTAAATCCTTGCTAATTCTTGGATAATGTTTTGGGGGAATAGTTCATTGGATTTAGGTAAGATGGGTCAGATAATACTATAGCTAAGATGTGTATTCTAACAAGAAGTGTTTCAAGTTAGTAAATTCTTAGACTTAATTTGTTCCCACCTAAAAGTCATCACCCAGTGGAAGAGGAAAAAGAGGAAAGGCAATGAAGGGAGGTCTCCTGCCCCATGCATGTTCAGGAGAACTGGCCATCAGTCTTGCTTGAGTAGGTTCTTCATGAGGAATAAAAGGCAGATCTGGGTACAAGGAGCACTAGGCATGATAAACTTTCCAGGTCCTACCTATCAGTCCACTCCTAAACCAAAAGAATTATTTGCGATTGTTACAAACCTAGATTACTAAACCAGGAATTTTGTTCCCTTTTTCTGTGGAATCCATTTTCCAAAGCATCAGTCAGCTATCCTAATACTTCCTAGAAGTGAAGAACAGTCTAGACAGATGTTTCTTCCAAAACAGCTTCTCAGAGAGGAGAAAATATGTATCTCTCACATATTAGCAGAAGGAAGTGTAAGGTGTGACATGTCTTCAGTCAAGAAAATTGATTAATTATGATAGAGGATGAAGCCAGAGGTATAAAATTAACTGCCTGGCTTAAAACTCAAGACAATTACATCCCCACATGGCTCTTACATCGATTTAAGAGACTAGGAAGATCTGAGGTTGTCAGATAAAGTTTCAAGGACTTCATGGTGTGCAATTTTCCTCTACAACTGGAAAATCTTCCGCAGGTACAGAAAAGGCTCTAAGTTCATTTAGAAAGAAACTTCTGGTCAGTTCTCCAGGGTTCCCTATTTCAGTGACAGACCCCTGAAGGGATGCAGTTGCCTGAATTAAAAACTGTTTCCCAGGTTCATTTCTCACCTAAATCATTACAAGTCTCCTAACTGGTATTTTTGCCCTCTATAGATTTGCAGGCACAATCACACTTAACTAGAAAACTCTAAATCATGAATCTGATGGTGTCACTCTTTCTTAAAAACTTCCAGTGGCTTCTTATTACTATTGGGTAAAATCCACACCTTTTAGTATGAGCCTCTCCATAATCTGATCCTCACTTATCTCTTTATTTTCATCTCTTGTACTTCTTCTCTAGTTTCTATGCCATGGGATCCAAAGTGGAGTGTACAAGATTGTTCTCTGAGCACGGGGTGAATATATTTGAACTTCTACAAACTGAGAAGCAGTAAAAGAAACTGAAAGACTGTCATACATTGAGTCAGGAGCAAGCCACCCCAAAGCTATCTTCAAGCGGAAGTTAAGAGGAAACAAACACACTCTGAGAAAGAAGGGAATATTAGGAAGACACGGAGAAAGAGGAGAGACAGAGGCATCAGAAATAATAGCTGAGTTCAATGAGGGGAAAAGGGGAAGGGTTTTCAGGAACATGTATAAAGGACACATGGACAAAACCAAAGTTGGGTAGGATCAAGGGCAGGAACTGGCGATGATTGGGGTAGGGAGAAAATGGAGACAACTGTACTTGAACAACAATAAAAAAAAATGTGAAAAAAAAAAAGAAATAATTGGTGGTTCCTAGAGCTTAATTCAGGATAGATGGACTGCTGGGTCCAGTTCCAGCCTATGTACATCTTTTTAACACAACCTTCTTTTTCGTGAGAAAATTGGTCTTATTTATGTTTTTTAAAATTTTATTTTATTTTAATTGTTGTTCAAGTACAGTTTTCTGTCTTTTACTTGGTCTTATTTATATTTTCAAAATGCCTTGTGGTGGAGGGTGCCTTTGTTCTATGTAACAATAAGAATCTGCATAAAATACTCAGTGTCCATATATAGGGATTGGTTAAATAAAGTACATGTTTCTTTGTATTTACCAAAAGTGAATATTTAGTGTTACAATTTATTCACGTGGAAAGTTGCCTACAAAATATTAAGTGAAAAAGCAGATCATGCAATTGTATATTATGATATGCCATTTTTGTTTATATTGTATAGGTGTACATATATAGATAGAAAAAGTCTGGAAAGATCTATATTAACATGGTACCAATGGTTATACCTGTATGAGTGGAATTATAGGCAATTTTCACATTTTGTTTTCCTTTCTGATTCTCTAATTTTTGTTGTTGTTGTTCTAAGCAGGCATTACATTCACAATCATGAGGGTAAACTATTAAATTATTTCAATTTCTAAAAGAAATGGAAAAAATTCAGACTTCTATGATTTTCCTTATATGTGGCAGAGTGACTAAGGATGAATTAACTACATCCAGAGGGAATAAATCATTTTTATTTATTCATTAAACATAATAGATGCCAACTACAGCACTAGATGATAGAAGGATAAATGAGACAAAGT
The DNA here is from genome assembly GCA_004027735.1 of Carollia perspicillata. Taxonomy (NCBI): domain Eukaryota; kingdom Metazoa; phylum Chordata; class Mammalia; order Chiroptera; family Phyllostomidae; genus Carollia; species Carollia perspicillata. The sequence goes on from PVKM010000048.1 coordinate 25,042, forward strand.
TCTCATCTTTAAGGATCTCACAACCTAACAGGATAATAAATATGTAAATAATAGCTATAATACAGGTATAATAAGTATAACATCAGACATGTAAGTTAGGTATAATAGAGAGTTTGCGTCCCCTCTGCTGCCTCCCACAAGCAAACCGGGCCCCCCTGGTGCTGGTTCCCAGGTGGGAGGGCCTATGCACGCTCCAGGACCTTGTGAGTCTCCCCAATGACCTCTCCTGTGAGGCTGGGAGCCTCTCCCGGCACCTTTTCAATCGATGTTTTTAGGCTTTATTGCCTGTCGCTGGGGCCCTGGGCTGTGCAGTCCGTCTCACTGCCCGTTCTTGCCTAATTTATCTGCGACTGAATGTGTGTCCACGGTTGGCCAACTGCCCTGCGTGCCCTGCGCGCTCTGCTCGTCTCCTCCCCGCATCTTGGGTCTGCAAGCTCCATGCCACCTACTCCGCCCAGCGCTCCCAAGCCTGGCAGCCACCACATTTTTCTGCTGCTTTCCCTCTCCGCCAGCTGCTGACTCTGCCCCTCTTACTGGTCTGGTTGAATTGTTGTCAGACTTCCGTAGTTCAATTTTCTGTGTTCTGGTTGTGTTATTGTTTGTAAATATTTGTTGTCCTTAATCTTGGTTGTGAGAGGAGGTACAGTGTTTCCACCGACGCCTCCATCTTGGCCGGAAGTCCCTGGTATTTTATTTTATTTATTTATCTTTTTTTTAATACAATTTTTTTAAAATTTTTATTTTATTTATTTATCTTTAGAGGGGAAGGGAAGGAGAGATGGAGAGAAATATCAATGTGTGGTTGCCTCTCATGGGTCCCCTGCTGGGAACTGGCCTGCAACCCAGGCATGTGCCCTGACTGGGAATCGAACCGTGACCTTTTGGTTCACAGGCCCATGCTCAATCCACTGAGCTACAACAGCCAGGGCTATTTATCTTTTTAATATGTTTTAAATTGTCATTTGAATACAGTTGTCTCCATCTTCCCACCACCACTTTCCCCTGCCCTACCCACCCCCACATCCCACCCAAATTTGGCATTTTAAAACATGTTTCTCTAAGGTTAAACTTAATTTCTAAATGTTATTTTTAGTTGTGTTTGCTTTTGGTCCAGTCAAATATCGAACTTGTTTTTTTAAAAAAATATTTTATTTATTTTTAGAGAGAGGGGAAGGGAAGAAGGAAGAGAGGAAAAGAAACATCAATGTGTGGTTGCCTCATGTGTCCCCTACGGGGGGCCTGGCCTGCAACCCAGGCATGTGCCCTGATTGGGAATCCAACCAGCGACCCTTTGCTTCACAGGCCTGTGCTCAATCCACTGAGCTACACCAGGGCTGAATTTTTTTTTAAAAAGTTCCTGATATTTATTTATTTGTTAATTAAAGGTTTTATTTATTTTTTTAGAGAGATGGGAAAGGAGGGAGAAAGAGGAGAGAAACATCAATGTGTGATTGTCTGTCATGTGCCCCCTGCTGGGGACCTAACCCAAGACCTAGGTGTGTTCCTTGACTGGAAATTGAACCCCCAACCTTTTGGTGTACAGGTCGATGTTCCAATCGACTGAGCCACACTGGCTAGGGCTGATAACAATTTATCTTATTTAAAAAAATTAAAAATTATTTTGCCCAAAAAAAAAAAAAGTTAGGTATAATAGAGATACAAGGAAGAAGCTCTTCAGGAAGAGATATTTAAATAGGCTTATAAAGGACTTAGAGAACGAGACAGGGAGTGCATTCAAGGGAAGAAAAACAGAGTGTACCAAAGCAAGAAGGCATGAAATAGCACGATGTGATACAGTATGATCTAGTCAACATATCATTTGAAATAAGTTACTTGGTCACAGAAATGAGCAGATTTTATATAAAATGCCAATAATTTTTAATATGGGTTTTAAATAATCCTAACAATGCTCAAATGCCAAAAGAAAGAACATTGTATATACTAACATAATGTTAATAAGGAAGTGCTCACAAATGTATTTTAAAACATATTAGTATTTCAAGTTACTATACTATCCTAGTGAAAAATGTGGTGTTTTGCAATTGTGGGCTTCTGTTCTGTCTTAGGTTGCAACGTGCTTCTTCTCCAAGATACAGACAAATCAAAACATAGCATCTGAACAGGAGCAGTGAAGTGAATTCAATCCATCATCATGTTTACCTGATACAGATCAGGGGATTGTACTGCTGAAAACAATACAAACAACATGCTGAAACTAACAGATTTAGTGAAAAGCTACAGAGGTTAAAAAACTACTTAAAGCTCAGACAATGGATAAATGAGTCTGAGCTTTAAGTAGTTTTTTAACCTCTGTAGCTTTTAAGGGCACTATAAAACACATGACTAGCTCTGTTCATTGCTGTGTCTTCTACCTCAGCGCAGGGGGATTTATTATAATGCCAGGCTGGCAGAGGCAGAAGCAGATATATTGCACCAGGGAACCAAACTAAATAAAATAATGTTTTGGAAAATTACATGATGATCATTTGAAACCAGCCCCCACATAAAGTACCTCAACATTAAATGGGGCCACATTTAATTGGGTCACTCTGCAGAACAATGTCTAGCAGAGAAAGCCACCAAGGGCTAGAAGATTAGCTGAACTGCAGTGCAGAAAACAAAAAATAGGGCAGAAACCTTGGTTTTCCTGCCAAGTACAGTATAAATACATTGCAGTAGACTATGCAGAGGCATGACCATCTTTTCATTGATTGCCAAGAATCCAAGTCTGTTTTTTAAAAAATTACAAGGGAAATAGAAGCAAAATATTAAAGAACAAGAACCACTATTTTTTTGGAGAGATATGTAAGAAGTGATGATTAATAAGTCAAAAGTATTTATTTAATCCCTACTATGTGTCTATTAGTTCACTTAATCTGTATTTTCTTAATGTCGACTAGGTACTGTGATTGCTATCTGCTAAGAATAGAGAAAATAAAAGTGATGAAATCTGTTATTTCTGGAGTTTACAGCTAACTGGCCAGTTGAGATATACCCATATGAAAGGGTTGAATAACAATATAAGTTAGGCAGCATTATATTCTATGATCATTGGCAAAACAATGCATTTGTGGGCAATAAGTGCTTACTTCAGAAGAGCTGAGCTGAGCTGAGGTGGAAGTTTCAGGAAGATCTCAAAGATGGAGGATTTATGCTGGATCTTGAGGAAAGCTAACCAGTAAAATAGAATAATTTTGAGCAAGTCACATTATTTTTCCAGATTTTCGTCTTTATCTTCATACTGCAAAATGGAAGTTTTAGATTAGGCAATCTCTAAATTGCCTTCCTGTTCTAAAATTCCATAATTTGAGAATATAAGAAAAAAACATAAGGGTGAAATGGTTAAGAGAATATTCAAAAAGTGTTTTAGACAAATCCAATGAACCTGGGAAGAAAAAAGTGAGCAGTCATCAGAGAAGGGGAAAAAAGCCTAATGATGCGGGGTCAAAACAAAATTACAGCTTACTGCATACAATCTGTTAATGTGGTCCAGAAGAAAACATCTACTAAGAGTTTAGTAGGAGGCAGACATGTCACAGCAAATAAAATGCTATGATATAAATCTAGAGCATATCAAAAAGGCATAATAAGAAAATGATCAGTTCTACTTGGGAGCTGGAGTGAGTGGGAGGTGTCAGGAATGTTTTAAGGAAGTAGACTGAATAGTTCCCTGGTTAGGCATTGGTAGAGGAGAAAGAGACTGAAAGGTTCAGGAGAGTGTTTCTGTCTCTGCTATATGCACTGTAGTACCTCCTACTTATGACACTATCTGACACACAACAGGCACTCGATGGATATTTAAATAATTAATTAGTCAATTAAGTAATGCACATGGCCTGATAATAAAAGCTTGAACAAAGTAGGCTTCCAATAACATAATGCCATGGTAATAATTTTTTTAAAATTTCATTTAAAAGCATTACTCACTTTGTAATAACCTTTCTTTTTAAAAAAGTATTTTATTTATTTATCTTTAGAGGGGAAGGGAAGGAGAGAGGGAGAGAAATATCAATGTATGGTTGCCTCTCGTGGGTCCCCTGCTGGGAACTGGCCTGCAACCCAGGCATGTGCCCTGACTGGGAATTGAACCATGATCCTTTGGTTCACAGGCCCATACTCAATCCACTGAGCTACACCAGCCAGGACTGTAATAATCTTTCAATTAATATTTTCTCAGTCAAGTATTGTATTAATAATATAACTGTGATTGTATGGATATCTGATAAATTTATATTATTGTTATTAATGTTGAATATGATACTGAAATAAAGAGGGAAAGGCATTCCAATATGGAATAACCAAAGGATCAGAGACAATATAGCTTGGGAAGCAGGACATAAGAAGAAGACAAGTATGATGAAATCACTAGTAAATTTAAAATAAATTTTAATGTTATCCATCACAATAGCATCTGAGACATTTTTAAATAGTGACATTTTGTATAAATTATTTATTCAATATATAGACAAAGGTTAATAAACACATAAATTCATTCATGCCCTCCTCACAAACTGAAAACAACTGCTATTGTAATAGTAGCAATAGTAGCAACATTTATTGAATAATTGCTAATATATATACACTGCCTATTCTAAGCATTGTACATGTATTAACTCATTTAATTCACATAACCATATGAGATAGGCATTATTATTTTCTCCACTTGTGGCATGGCAGGCTTTTTTACTTCCTTATACTTCTTACCTTTTCCTTTACTAAGAGACCCTAATTTTCAACTGAAGACATTGCTGCTGTAAGGCTATATTTCCTTGCCCCCTTGGTCTCTGGGGGTGATCATGTGACTAAGTTCAGATCAATGAGAAGTGGAAATGTAGCTTTGAAGTTCTTAAATATTGGAGGCAGGTGTTCTCCTTCCTTCCTGCTCCCTCAATCAAGATGGTCACATCTGTCTCATAGATACAAAGAACAGACTGGTGGTTGCCAGAGAGGAAGGGGTTTGGAGGACTGGGTGAAACAACGAAGGGATTAAGAAGTACAAATTGGCAGTTACAAAATAGAAATTAAGAAGTACATATTTATAGTCACAAAATAGTCATGGAGATGTGAAGTACAGCACAGACAAATAGGCAATAATATTGTCATAAATATGTATGATGCCAAGTGGTTTCTAGAAATATCAAAGAGGAATACTCTGTAAAGTATATAATTATCTAACCACTATGCTGTACACCTGCAACTAATACAAAGTACTATTAAGTGTAAATTGTCATTGAAAAGTAAAATTAAAAAAAAAAGAACATTACATCTGGAAGTGAAGATGAGGTCCACTCTGTAGGGATGACAGAGCAGTGAGCTGGAAGGAATCTGCCATGTCAGTTCTGGATGGTCTGCTACAGGATTTTTTTATGTGTGAGAGAAGAAAATTCTGTCTTTAGGTTATTCTTTCCTGTTATATGGAACCAAACTTAATCCTAATTAATATGCCTTTTTGGAAATGAGAAAATTAGAGTACTGAGGTTAAGTACTTTGTCTAATGTTACAAAATTAGTAAAAGGCAGAGAGAGACTTTTAACTCACTCATTCTTGCTCCAGAGTTCACATTACCCCTATGGTATATTGCCTCTTGCTATACAACTGTAGGAAACGGGTTTGACATAAGGAAGTATTATAACTTACCAAATGTGCATTCTCTTCACTAGTATTGGTTGTAGGCTGCCATAGGAAGGAGGCATTCCCTTTACAGGGTAGCCCTCTAAAGAGGTGATTGTGGAGGGGGCTGATGGCTGAGGACTATCTGCTGGCAGCATTCTCAGCAGCTAGGGGAAGAAGTCCTTCCCTTCTGAAAGGGGATATGGGTGGCACATCATAGCATCCACCTCGTATATGTAACAGCATACCTCCTCCTGTGCCTGTGGCCAAATTGCCAATTAATCATAGCTTTCTTTCTCACTTAGCCCACATACACTTTCTTAATCTTTTTAAATACAGCAATCCAGGCATTGTTACTGAATAGAGTTAGCACATAACTACTAGCCCTTGCCCTCTAGCTATCTAAAACCTGGTCCATGTAAGGGTATAAAGGCCTGGACCTCTGATTAAGGACTACTTTGAAGGGCCATCCCAGCTTCAGAGTTCAGAGAATCATGTTAGGCTTTCATGGAGACTGTGTCCCAGCCCAACTTCTCCCTCCGTCCATCCTGTTTTCCTCCCTTCTCTCCCCACCTGTGAGCAGTGATCCCAAGAAAACTCCCTAGAAAGCTTCTATCACTAATATTCTTCTCAGAGTCTGTTTCCTGGGGAAGCCAACCTGCAATACCATGTCTTTATTCACTCATTAACTATTCTTAATTGGAGGGAGGTAATACATCTCAACATAAAGAAAACTCAGTTATAGCTAACATTTGTTTTGGTCTACCCAACACTGTTTCTTGGTATCAGACTGCCCACTGGCCACAAAGGAGTGTCCTACGCTCCACTAGTCGTAATACCTCACCTCCCTGGCCACAGAGATGGCTGTAAGTGGTATGCACATGATTAGGCTAGAACAACTAGAATCCTTCCCTGGTAATTTTTGTACCAATAGCAGCTAGAAGACAGACTTCCCTTAATTCTCAGATCATGGAACTGGCAGGATATGACCCTGGGGATTCTGGGGCCATATTTTCTGTCTACAAGCAAAAGGACCACCTGAAGTAGGACAGAATATAGCCAAGCAGAGGACAGAAACAGAAAGAATCAGTCATAAAAGCCTTGAGTCCCCTATAGGTACCCCAGTTCCTGCTGCTCTTCCAGTAGTGAACTATCCTAGTATCCTAATATATATATTATATATATTAAATTAAATATTATAAATATTTATATTATAAATTTATTATATAAATTATATATTATAATATATATTAAATTAAATATTTTATTTTTTAGCTTAAATCAGTTTAGGCTGGATTTTCCTTTTCATTTACAATGGAAAGAACTTGCCTACATCTGTGTATTTGATATTTATATGAGCTGTGACCTTCTGTAACTTCATCTTACCCAATGTCCTAAATATTGAAGAATAAGTTACAAAATAATCCCTCCACTGCTCAACTCTAGCATATCAAATTTTTTGAGTCAACATACATTGAAGTCAGAATATTCCAAATAGTGTTTTGGACTTAAAAAAGGGTTAGGCTTATACAAGAGAAATAAATGACATGATTTCTGTCTTTAAAGAACTCCATATAAACAGAAAAATTCCTATTATTCAACCACACTTGCCACTCTACAATAAATGCTTACTCCTCAATTAAATTCTAAAACATTATTTCTGTATGACTAAACTGCCTTTCTAGTTGTAAGAATATATTTATGTCTATACTTGATAACCTAAAAGATATCCCAAAAGATAGGAACTAACTTTTTAAAAGTAATTTTACTTTAGAATAATTTTAGAAATATAGAAAAATTGTGAAAATAGTGGAGAATTCCCATATACCTTATATGCGGTCTACTTCATTATTAACATCCTATATTAGCATGGTACATTTATGACAATTGATTAACCAATAATGATACATTATTATTAACTAAAGTCTATATATTGTAAGATTTATATTTATATTTTATCAAATTTCCTGAGTTTTTACCTAATGACTCTATCTGTTCTAGAATTCTATCTAGGACACCACAGTACACTTACTGGGTTGGCCAAAAAGTCCATTGTTTTTTCTGTGAATTAAAAGACACATTTTTTATTTTCACCAATAACTTTATTGATTTGGATATTTTGAATCTGTCGGTTATCTCCTGCTATTGGCTTCTAGTGGTTAGAGGCCACAGGTGCTACTGAACATCTTCCAGTGCATCAGACAGCCCCACAGCAAAGAATTATTTGGCCAAAAGGTCAATAGTACCAAGAAACTTAACAAATCACTTTTGACACTTCTGATCAGCCACAGCACCTTCTCCATACACTGTACAAATCTTTTTTTTTTTTTCTGCGTTTCAATTGCGTTTTCACCTTTCTCGAAATAATAAAGCGTAGCTCTGTCTGGTGTGGCTCAGTTCATTGAGCACTGGCCCGTGGACCAAGCTGTTGCCGGTTCAGTTTCCAGTCAGGGCACGTGCCTGGGTTGTGGGCCAGGTCCCAGGCTGGGTGTGTGCAGGAGGCAACCAATTGTTGTTTCTCTCACACATTACATCAATGTTTCTCTCCCTCTCTCCCTCCCTTCCCCTCTTTCTATAAATAAACAAAATCTTTTTTAAATAAGGATTATGGAAGTGAAGTAGAGGGGTACATGTTGAAAACCCAGGACATATACATTAAAAAAAGAGAAATAATAAAGCATAACATGCTGAAAATGTTGCATATTTTCTTCCATCTTCAATATGAAAATAGTTGCATAAAAATTCAGCAATTTTGATGGTTTTAAAAATGCATGCTGGTACAACAGCTATCACACTACAATCTAACAAAATTGTTTCAAATAAAGTTAAATACAACTAAGCACTACTAGAGCCATCATATAAAAGAAACTAAATGAACTTTTTGGCTAACCCAATAGTAATTATGCCTCTTTATCCTTCTTTTGGCTGTGAAAGTTTTTCAGATTTTCCTTGTTTATGATGACCTTGACAGTTTGCAGGATTATAGTAGTTATTTTGTAGAATGCCTTTAATTGAGATTTGTCTGTTTCTCTCATGATTAGACTAGGATTATGAGTTTTGGGGAGGAAGGCCACAGAACGCTATTCTCATCACATCATACAAAGAGTACATACTAACAACATGACTTAATGTTGTCATTAACCTTGACCATCTGGCTTAAGGAATTGACTTTTACTCCTATTTGTTTAATGCCTAATCCAGAACCAATTATAGGAAAGCACTTAAACACTGTCTTGATGACAGCTGGATTGGGTTCATTAGTAGGGGGATTAGCTTGAAGAGGTAGCCTTTAAAACAGAAAAAGAAAAAATGGTTCCCTGAGGGGAGGGATGGAAAAAGAATCGAGTTTCAAGATTCAGCTCTGCCATTTACTAGACATATGACTTTGTGTAAATTACTTCTGCGTCTCTAAAATGGAATAATGGTACTAAATAGTTCTTTGAAGCATCTGATGTAAATAACTTATGTAAATGTAAATGTGTTTTCTATATTATACTTTCATGTGTCGGAATCCTATAGAAAAATGTGAACACTTTTTTTCTTTTTCAAATTATAAGAGAAAGTTTTTAGAAAGTTATAGAGGTAGTAGTAGAAGGGCCCTTCGGAGGAAGGCAGAGTTAATGCTGCTGTGGGTGAGGTAAAAGACACAGGCTGTTCCATAGAGGGAGAGGATGCCAAAAATGTAAACACTTTCAGAAAGAGTTACATCTTCAGCAGTTAACATCTCTTGACAGATTAATTTTCTACGGCTGGCTAAGCAAAGCAAGGTCAATATGAAGTTGAAGAAAGGATAGATGGGAAGGCTCATTATTTATATTCAATGATTTCCCAATTCTGTCTTGCTTCATTTTGTCAAACTGGCTTGTCATGGAGATTGGATAGGATTTCTTAGATCTTATGAAACCAGAGCAAAGGGATCGAGTTTGATGTGAATTAAATATTAATAATTTGGGTTTAATTGTTTTTCTCCATCTGTGAGATGGGAGTTATCACACTTTGAAAGTGCAATAATTCTTCCGGGCTACTCCAGGACCATTAGGCAAGTAACTTTATTTTTGAAATGGGTACAAAGCATAGAATAATTATTCGCAGATGACATCTTTCTGCCAGAAAATCATACCACTCTGATTTGAATGAAAATACCAATGTTTTTTGTGTCCTTGAGGTTTTATGCTCATGGAAGTTCTTTAGCCTGAGGTTTAAAAAATAAAGCAACTCCATCTTATCCTTAAACAGGAATAGAGCCAATAACTTCTAAAATTTTTATGCAAGGACAAAGGAAATATGTAGACAAAAGAGGTGGTGTCTTTATCTGCATCACCATAATTAACGCTGAATATAGTAACGGCCAGGTATAATGCAAAGAGCAAATATGTTACAGAACAGTGATCTGGATCCCAGCCCAACTCTGTCTCAAACAAGACATGGATGGAACTTTGAAAAGGTTCCTGGAACATTTTTGTGTCTTGGATTCCTCATCTCTAAAAGTGTGGTTGACAGTACAATATGAGATTAGGCACGCAAAAACATTTTGTGAGAGACCTATATAATTTAGAATGTACTGGCTGTCAGTAACAGCATTAGTTATCATTCATTCATGGCCATTTCTAGACTTTCTATTTGGAAGCCCAGCTTGAAGCTAAAGCAGCAGTTGAAGAACAGAAGCTCACACATTCTTAAATTCTTTCCTTTCGTGAAAGCAGTAACCTTGGAAACCAGGCTGGCACCACCCCTTTCGGATATAAAGCTTGATGTTTCTTGCTTTTCTCAAGCAAGAAAATGTTTGGGGCACCGCTATTTTACTGTCTTTTTTGTTTTGTGTTCTATCCACATTGTTAACACAAGAAAATTTCCTTCTATTGACGCACGTACAAAACCTTTCTAGTCGCACCTTCTGTCTGCAGCTCACCTACTGTTTTCCCTGCATAGTGGTCGCAGTCCCAGAAGTCTTCAGACAAAAACTCTCAAGAAGGGCACAGCAGGCACTCCCTACACCCTGGGTTAAGGGATTTGAGCAGGTAAAAAAAACTGAAGATACCCCGAATCAGGTACAAGTAACACAATCCGCCAAAACTAACAGAATACTCCTCATACCCATATAACCGTCGCGAGATAAGACTGTAAAAGGCGAGAGAAGCTCACTTTCTCGCGAGAAGAAGGGGCGTCAGCGGAAACTAGGAAATGGCCCCCTCGGCGACTCAGACACAGCTAGTGGGCGGGGCTAGAGTTAAATCCGCCCCCTTCCGGCTCCTTTCCCCGCCCTCTAACCCAGTGGTGCTGAGCCCTTGGTTTGGGTTGTTAGGTTTCTTTGCTTCTTCTCTGCCGGTGCCTTGTTGTTTTCTAAGACTCCCGAACGCGTCTGGGCCCAAATTGAGGAGAGGGGGCGGGGAGGGGCTTGCGGCCCCGCCCCCTTCTCCGGCTAGTCTGCAAGCTCACTGGCCCGCCTACTCCCTCAGCTGGCCCTGGGGCCGCGTCCCCCAGGCAACTCAGCATAGGCCTGAGCTTCTGCCGGCAGGTGTAGGCGCGGAGGCCCCCAGGCACAGACGAGTTCGTCCCCATGGTGGGTTTCGGGGCTAACCGGCGGGGTGGCCGCCTGCCTTCCTTCGTGTTGGTGGTGCTGCTGATAGTGATCGCGATCCTCGCCTTCAACTACTGGAGCATCTCCTCCCGCCACGTCCTGCTTCAGGAGGAGGTGGCCGAGCTGCAGGGCCAGGTCCAGCGCACCGAAGTGGCCCGCGGGCGCCTGGAGAAGCGCAATTCGGATCTTTTGCTCTTGGTGGACTCTCATAAGAAGCAGATCGACCAGAAGGAAGCCGACTACGGCCGCCTCAGCAGCCGACTGCAGGCCAGGGAGGGCCTGGGGAAGAGATGCGAAGATGACAAGGTAAGGACGAGCCCTCCCCCTTCAACTCCCATATTGTCAGCTCCGGGGTGGGGGTGTTAGACCACTAGCGGCTGCCTTAAGCCTTCCAGGGTTGCAGCCCCGGAGGCTCCCCTTTACCGCCAACAGCTCTGCTTCTGTCGGACTTTTCCTGGTTTATCACTGCCACATTGCCCAGTTCCTGCCAGACGGAACTGGCTGTAAATTCAGGTTCTCAAGAGTGGCCTATGTGTGGATGCCGCCTTTTCTCCACGCTCAGTTGCTGAGCTGGCAGTGGTAATCATCTGGCCTATGTGACCGCCTTAGGTTCACAGATACACAAATCGGGAGACTGCCAGATTTGGTGTGGGTATTGTTGCCTTAGCCTTATTCCATGCACACTGATCAGTATTAATTTCTTTGTTTCAAGAATGGAGCCTCCTCTAACTCCTCTACTTATGGTAGTAACCATGTATTTATAAAGCAGTATGGCTTTTCATAAATCTCTACAGGTCAGTGTATTAAGTAGTTAAAGAATCAAATATTATTGCCTTTTTGTGATCAAAATGTTATGCTAGGCTCTGGAACCGTATATGCACCACATTTGTGAATTGGGCATAGTTAATCCAAAATTACGTACTCAGTATGAATTGTTAATGAAATTAGCCAAAAAGATAGAATCTAAAATATGTTTCCTGCCACAGAATCTCATGTCATTGTACTTTGTTTTTCAAAGGAAATAAAAATGAAATTTTGTATACTTAAGTAGCTATTACGGTTGATGTTTTATGCAGATGGAAAGCCATACAAAGTTTAAATTTTAAAAGTTCAAAGCTGGACTGTAACTAAAGACCTGCTACTAAATAGTCTGTGTTCTTACTAGCATATTAGAACTATATTAATTTATGATTTATGAAACTTCTTTTGGTATAGCAGAGTAGTGAAATTTTCTGAGTGGGATAAGTAGATGCCTTTCTGTATGCTTTTTGGTAATTTTTGCATTTTTTTTGTGTTCCTGTTATAATTTATAAGTTTTTATTTTGTATATCAAAATCACTAATAGTAAATCATTATAAATTAAAGTATCTATGAGCTCCTAACTTCTTTATTGTCAGCAGCCTCTACCTTAGTTCTATTTCACAAAGATTGAGGCCCTAGGTAAGTGCTTCTCTATAACCCCCTCCTCTTTACCACAACATAGACATCCTTTGAGAGGAGTAAGATATCAGCAAATTTATGTACACTACACACTGAACTCTGAAAACAAAAATTCTTTTGGATGGAGCAGGCAGAAAATTCTTTTGGATGGAGCAGGTGAAATTTTTTAGTATTTAAATGAGGTCTACGACTGAATAGTTAGGTATTTCTACTCAAGTTCTCTCCAATCTGAAATGAAGGATAAGTCTTTTCTAGTAACTTATACTCTGGGCTCTATTTCTTCATTTTACTGTACTGTAATTATCAGTTTTAGTAGGTTTTCACTTTTATCTTCAAACAAGTATAAGAAATTTTATACTTCTTAAACTTCAAACAAGTATATATGCTTCAAACAAGTATAAGAAGACCTATTCTAAGAAATTTTTTATGCTTCTATGTACTCCCTTTTCCCAATGAATCGTTTTCCCCCCTTTCTTAGCTAAACTCCAATTATGGATGGTCTATAAATGCTTCATCAACTTTTTTTTCCATCTCCATCCTAATCTTGATTTATTCAGTCAGCCAGCCTTCTGTCTTCCCCTTTCTGAAGCCATTCACTTGAAGGTCATAAGTGACAGTCTTCCTAGTGGAATCCAAAAAACATTTTTATTCTCAGTCTATTTAATTTCTTAGTAGTCTGGTCCTGTTAATTATCTCTAGCTTTTTGGAAACTATCTCTCTTCTTACTTCTGTAATATTGAACTCCCAGATTTGCTTCCTACTTTCCTTACTGTATTCTTTGCTGGATTTTTTCCCCCTCCAACCACCTAATGGACTCTATTCTTGGGCCTTTGCTTTCTCTTTCAAGAAGCATTACTTTTTTAAATTTTATTTATTTTTACTGTATTTTATTTTACTTTATTTTATTGTTGTTCAAGTACAGTTGTCTGCATTTCCCCTCTACCACTCCTCCCCTACCCCAGCCATCCCCACCTCCCTCCCTTGATTCCACCCCCTCTTGGTTTTGTCCATGTGTCCTTTATAGTTGTTCCTGAAAACCCTTCCTCCTTTTCTCCCCATTACCCATTTCCCCTCTGGTTACTATCAGATTGTACTTAATTTCAATGTCTCTGGTTATATTTTGACTGCTTGTTTGTTTTGTTGATTAGGTTTCACTTAAACGTGAGATCATATGGTATTTGTCTTTTACTGCCTGGCTTATTTTTACTTGGCATAATGCTCTCCAGTTCCATCCCTGCTGTTGCAAAGGTTAGGAGCTCCTTCTTTCTTTCTGCTTTGTAGTATTCCATTGTGTAAATGTACCATAGTTGGTTTTTTTAAATTCAATTTTAATTTTATTTAGATTGAAAATTCTGATCCCCTAATGTGAGGCATGGCCCATAATTGTATGTGCACATAATGAGAAAGACCAGCGTTCAAGTTTCAACTTTAGCAAAATGTACCATAGTTTTTTATCCATTCATTTACTGATGGGCACTTAGGGTGCTTCCAGCACTTGGCTGTTATAAATTGTGTTGCTATGAACATTGGGGTGCATAGGTTCTTATGGATTGGTGTTTCAGGGTTCTTAGGATATAATTCTAACAGTGGAATTGCCGGGTCAAAAGGTAGTTCCATTTTTAGTTGTCTGAGGAAATTCTATACTGTTTTCCACAGTGGCTGCACCAGTCTGCATTCCCACCAACAGTGCACTAGGGTTCCCTTCTCTCCACAACCTTGCCAGCACTTGTTTGTTGATATGTTTATGATGGCCATTCTCACTGGTGTGAAGTAGTATCTCATTTGTGGTTTTAATTTGCATCTCTGATGGCTAGTGATGCTGAGCGTCTTTTCATATGTCTCTAGGCCTGGAGGAGCATTTCTAAAAGTGGTATTAAACAGAATACTGTCCTAGGAATTATTAATAGGTGCTCAGGAAGAAAAAAGGAAACCAGTATAAGTAGTATGTCCTCTTCCTGGAGTCCATAATTGTTACATGTTGTTGAATCACCTCTGACTCTGTGAACCTGTGAGTGAGTGATGTCCACATTGTCCTTCCTCAGCATCCCTATTAAGCTCCTGTAGACTCATGTCTTATGTTCTTTTATGGAGGCAATCCGTTTCATATTTGGTCTTCCTCTTTTTCAGCTGCCTTCTGTTTTTCTCAGCATTATGGTCTTTTCCAAGGAACCCCACCTTCTCATGATGTGCCCAAGTAGGACAACTCTAAAGTTTTGTCATTTTTGCCACCAGCGATGTTTCAGGCTGAGTTTGCTCTACTTGTTCGTCTTTCTAGCAGTCCAGGGTGTCTATAAAGCTCTCCTTTAACACTGTATTTCAAGTCAATCATTTTTTTCTTATCAGCCTTCTCGCTCTCCAACTTTTGTATCCATACAGAGTAATTGGGAATACGAGGGTGTGGATGATCTTAACATTGGCCTCTAATGACACTTTTGCTCTTGATAATCTTCCCTAATTCTTCTAAAGCTGCCCCTTTAAGTCTCAGCCTTCTCTTGATTTCTTGGCTGCAGTCTCCATTTGAATCAGTGACTGAACCAAGGTAAGAAAAATTTTTAACAATTTCAATGTCTTCATTATCTATGTTAAAGTTGCACATTTCTTCCTTAGTCATGATTTTTGCCTTCTTGATGTTCAAATACAGGCCTGCTTTGGCACTTTCTTCTTTTACTTTCATCAGAAATTGTTATAAAGTCTTGAAGAAATCTACTAGTAAAGAAGCCTATTTAATTTTGTTTAAACTAGTCTCAGTTAATTTGATCACAGATTTCTATTTTTACAGCCTATTATCATGGTCCAGAAGAATATAACAAAGCACTCTAACTGGGAAATGTTTTCCTAGGTATCTTAACTACTTTTGTTTGGCTAATATTCTATGCAGCTAGATTACAAGTCTTTTATCTCTTACTCATCTATCATCATATTTTGAACTTACTATAGCATCTTTGTTGTAGTGCTTGCGAACGTTTGTTCTTGAGGTCAGTGCAGAGGCTCTGAACTGCTAATGGGAAGGGTGGTCTTGGTCTAGACGAAGTATGGATGAAATTTGTCCTTCAGAGGTGTTTCCTTTATTGCTGCTACTCCCTTGATATTTGGAGAAGTATATGAAGGGGGACCTCACTCCCCCAAAAACCCAGAATTTATTTATTAAAAATTGTGTATTCTTACATGTTTAAACTTTAGTCACCTTCAAAGTACTCTTCATTTAATGCCTTACACCTATTGAGACTTTTTTCCACTGTTCAAACAGTTTTTAAACATACTCGAAGGAGTTTGGAATATTTGGGGCTTGATGTTAAGTAACCCATTCCTAGTTCAGACCTGTCCTCTGCATATTACCACCTCCTTCTCATCTTTCAAAAAGAAGGAGGAGGAGGAGGACTGCCCTGCCCTTTAAGGGAACACCAAGCCCCCAGATTATCTGAAAGTCACTCCACTGTGGCCTTGCCTAGATCCGACCTTGGCTATCAAGCTATTGGACCCCAACCCAGATTTGAGGAAGCCATAAAGGTTCTGGAAATTTTCCCAGCTGACTTCACAGGAATCCTTATCCTCCCTCAGCCTCCCTGAGGCTGAGAGCAGCCTCAGATGAACTGTAACACTAAAGTACTCTCTTTTCTGAGAGTGAGAGGCTGGTAATAAGATTTTAGAAGCAGCTGCCCAAAATGTACTAGATGCTAGAATAAGAACCTGAGTTATGTTTCCACCCCTACTACTAAAATTACTTTGTGGCCTTAGGGAAATTACTTGAGTTCTCTGGGTCTCAATTTCCTCACCAAGAAAATAAAGGGATAAGTAAATTCCCTTCCAGATCTAAAATTTCACCGTTCCCTTCTGTACTCATTTCTCAAATGAATGGAAGGCCTATATGAGGGAGGACCCCTGCCCCCACTCCCCCCAAAAATCCCGGAACTTAATTTTTAAAAAATTGTGTATTTATTCTTACACGTTTAAACTTCAGTCACCTTCAAAATACTCTCCATTTGATGCAATACACCTATTGAGATGTTTTTTCCACTGCTCAAGACAGTTTTTGAACTTGTCGATTTTCATGCCTTTTAGTGCTTCTGCTGTGTTTTGTTTCACCTCTTCCACATTGGTGAAATGTTTCCCTTTGAAGACTTCTTTTCATCTGGGGATACAAAAAAAAGTTGCTCAGGACTAGATCGGGTAACTAGGGAAGGTGGGGCAAGGGGGTCATGCCATTTTTGGTCAAAAACTGTTGAACATTCAGCAGGTGTGGGCAGGTGCCCTTGTAAATCACCCATGTGAAATGGACAAATGTGTTGAAAGAGTCTTCAAAAAAAATTCACCGAAGCCGAACACAGCCTCTCACAACAACATCAGCTGGTACACTGATACAGATGGGTTCCTAGAATACTCACCTAGAGGGGGATGCCTGTACTACAAGGGGCCTGCCTCCAGAAGATAATTCTGTTTTTTGGGGGAGTCCCCCTTGTTTGGTAGATAAGAAACATTTCAAGGTTTGAAGGCTGCAAATTAGGTTACCATTCCAGTTCAGTTTTTAGCTATGTGATTTGGAGGCAAGTTATTTAACTACTTTGGGCCCATTTTCTCATCTGTAAAATAGAGATCACAGTACAGATCTGGGAATACCATATTTTTTTGCCTTTCCCCCAAAGCGTTACAGCCTAAAGGGGTGTTACTAGTTGGTTAGGGCTGCCATACAAAATACCATACAAAAGACTGGGTGGCTAAAAACAACAGAAATTTATATTCTTACAATTTTGGAGTCTAGAAATTCACGGTGGAAGTGCCAGCAGGTTGGTTTCTTCTGGGGCCTATCTCGTTGGCTTGCAGATGGCCACCCTGTTGGGACTTGGTCATCATGTGGTTATCCCTCTGTGCATACACATCCCTAGTGTTCTTCCTCTTTTTATTTATTATTGATTGATTGATTGATTGATTGTTTTGAGAGAGAAAGAAAGGAAGGAAGGAAGATTAGTTTGTTGTTCTACTTATTTATGTATTCATTGGATGATTCTTGTATGTGCCCTGACCTGATATCAAATCCACAACATTGGAGTACCATGATGACACAACCACCTAAGCTACCTGGCCAGGGCCTTCTCCTCTTCTTTTAAGGATATCAGTCATACTGGATTAGGGCCCCACTCTAATGGCCTCATTTCAATGTAATCAACTCTTTAAAGACTTTATTTCTAAAGTACTAGGGTTTGAGACTTCAAAATGTGGATTTCAGAGGAACATAATTCTGCCCATAACAAGGGGAATCCATGACATACACACTGCTTTTTCATTCCTCTGTCAGAAAGGCCCTTTCTTCTGCTTCTTAGATGTAGGACATTTCTCTTATTCTAAATTGAATTTTAGCTACCCGTATATTATACTAAAGCTATTTGGTTCAGGTGGGCCAAATCAGGCTTTAGATAAATAAAAAGAGCTGTTAAAATGTAGGAAAAGTCCTCCTCAAAATATTTGTTTTATTACAAATGCAAAAAAAAAGTCAATTTTGAGGTTTGAAGCTGAACAATGTAAATGACCTCTTTTCCCTTTAACATTCATCATCTTCCTTGAGGCAGTGTATACCTTTGGATGAATAGGGAAAAGGTCATGTGCCAGAAAAGAGGATGGGAAGCTTAGTACTTAAAAAATACATATCCTTGTGTATGTATTTGTATACATATGTGTGTGTGTGCACGTTTTTGTGTGTGTACACAATACTCATACACGTACCAAGTTTATATATCTATAAACCTTGGTACATAGTAGATGTTCATTACTATGGCCTCAGTCCTGGCTCCACCATTCAGTTTATATATAACCTTGGGCAAATTACTTAACTTCTGTGTGCCTCAGTTTGCTCATCTGTAAAATGAGGACAATAATAGTTATCTTTCTTTTTTTGTGAAGTTTAAATGAATAAATTCATAAAAATATTTAGAATAATGCTTACCACATAGTAAAAAGATGTCCAAAAAGTGTAGTTAGCTATTATTTTTCCACAGCTACTTCCTTATTTCTGTCCTGCTTTCTCTTCAAAATGGGACTCTATCTGTGTTTCTGCCCAAGATCTAGTACCAGCTCCAGCTTACGTCCCTCACCCTTTGCTCCTGTTTGCTGGACTTTTCCCCCCCATTTCCTGGTCCATTTCAAATTAGGCTTAGTTGACTCCTCCCATATTCATCTTAGCTGACACCCTGAAGCCTAGCTGTAACTCTGTAATTTGAGGATCATCCTTCTACAGTTCTTCTAATATGCTGCACATTATAATTACTGCCTTTGTCTCTCCCTCACCTGCCACAATCTGGCCAAGTTCTAGTTTTAACTGCTACCTCAAATTATTCATAAACCATACAAAACTCATACCTCCTCTTCAAACTATATCTCTTTCCTACCTTCTTGGTCCCTATAAATAATGCTCATTCAACCATTATTGAGACTGAGGTTAGAAATTTTGGTGTTATCTTTGGTTCCTTCATTTTCTCATATTAGTAATTCAACAGGCAGTTGAGAAATTGATTGAATTAAGGGGGAAAAACCCATCACTGATGGCAGAATAGAGAGCACTGACTGGAAAGAGAGTGGTAGCTTCCCAGCTAGTCTCCTGCCCTGGTCTCTATTTCTTTCAGTCATCAAACCTTACTTTCAAAGTGGCTGCATTGTTCACTGCATCAAGTCAGAATTCCAGCTACCTTTGTCTCCCACTATCTCCTGACCCAAACTGTGTTCCAGACAGGTTTTGCTTAATTTTGTCTCCCCACTGCTTTTCCGTGTCATTTTAATTCCTATTTCTATACCTTTGTTCTTGCCATTTACTTCTAACCTCTTATCTCTTTCCTGTGTCTTTTCTACCGAGAGATTGTACTAATCTTTAGCATCTGATCTATACCCACCATGAAGCTCCCTGGGACTTCTGACCTGGAGCATGCTTTTCTTTCTTTGTGCACAATTTGTATTTATTGTTTGAGCTACACTAATTAATTTTGTTCTTCAATTTTACTGATAGCAACTTACATGCTAACTTTGTCTTCTTGACGCAATTTTACATTCCTTAAGGAAGGATCATATTTAAAAATTTTTCCTGTGAGTTCTTCATAGTTTTCAGCGCTGATGCAGTGTTATGGGTTCCTGGATTACAATAGTCCCTAATCCAGTGTCTTGAATCCTTATGAAGAAAATTTGGACACTGATACACAAAGACATACAGGGAAGAAGGGCATGTGAAGTTGGAGGCCTTGATTGGAGTGATGTATCTGCAAGCCAATGGATTGCCAGCAGCCCCTAGAAGTTAAGAAAGAGTCAAGGAAGGGTCCTTACCTAAGGACTTCAAGAGAAAGAACATGGCCTTACAGACAACATAATTTTGGACTAGTAGCCTCCTGAATTGCGAGAGAATAAATTTCAATAGTTTTAAGGCATCAAGTTTGTGGTATTTTGTTTCGTCAGCCCTAGGAAACTAATACAAGATTCAATAGAAACTCCAGCAGACTTATTATTTTTTTTGTAGAAACTGACAAGCTGATTCTAAAATATATGTGGAAATGTAAATAACTGAGGAAAGCCAAATTTACAAAAAGAAGAACAAAGTTGGAGGACTTAACTCTCTGATTGCAAGACTTACTATAAAGAGGTAGGATCAGGCAGTGTGGTATTGATGAACAATAGGCATATAAATTGCTGGAGAGTAGAGTGCAGAAATAAGACGCACAGCTATATGGTCACTTGATTTTTGACAAAGGTGCCAAAGCAGTTTAACAAGGAAAGGAAAGTCTTTTCAACAAAAAATTTTGAAACAGAGCCCTGCTTTCCCTTTCCCACAATACCTTGCCTTCTTTCTTTCTAAACTGGGCCCAGCATAATGGCTCCCACAAAGAAGCATGGCGAGAAGAAGAAGGGCCATTCTGCCATCAGCGAGGTAATGACCAGAGAATACACCATCAACATCCACAAGTGCATACGTGGAGTGGGTTTCAAGAAGTTTGCCCCTCATGTACTCAGAGATCTCGAAATTTGCCATGGAGGAGATGGGAACTCAAGATATGCGCATTGACACCAGGCTCAACAAAGCTGTCTGGGCCAAAGGAATAAGGAATGTCACATACCATATCCTGTTCTGGTTGGCCAGAAAATGTAATGAAGATGCAGATTTACCAAACAAGCTCCGTATGTTGGTCATCTATGTACCTGTCACCACTTTCAAAAATCTAAAAATAGTTAATATGGATGAGAACTAACTGCTGATTATTGAATAAAGTTGTAACACTGCCAAAAATGTTTTTTGAAACAACTGCGTATCTTTTTTATTTATTTATTTTTAATCCTCATATGAGGACATTTTTTCCCTTGCTTTTGGAGAGAGAGGAAGGTGGGGGGAGAGAAAGAGAGAGAGAGAGAAAGAGAGAAACATAAATGTGAGAGAGAAACATCAGTTGGTTGCCTTCTCATGTGCGCCCCAACCAGGAATCAAACCCACAACCTGGGTATGTACCCTGATTGGGAATTAAACCTGTGACCCCTCAGTCTATGGGACTATGCTCCAACCAATTGAGTCACACTGGCCAGCACTCTTTTTTTAAAATCCTCACTTGAGGATATGTTTATTGATTTGAGAGAGAGAAAGACATACAGACAAACACAGAGAGAAACATCAATTCATTGCCTCTGGTATGCACCCTAAGGATTGAACCCACAACCTAAGGTTTGTGCCCTGACTGGGAATCAAACCTGCAACCTTTTGGTGTATGGCATGACACTCCAACCAACTTAGCCACCCAGCCAGGGCCAACTGGATATCTTTATGGGGGAAAAAAGAGCAATAACTGCTATCTTGCAAAATACACCAAATTAACTTGAAATGAATCATGAACCGAAATGTAAAAGATGAAACTATAAATATTCTAGAAGAAAACACAGGAGAAAATATACATAGACATGGATTTTTTTGAGGGCACAAAAAGCCTAAACTATAAAGAAAAAATGATAAATCAGACTATGAAAATTTAAAACTTTGCTCCTCAAAAGTCACTCTTTTTTTAAAAACCAGACACAGATCGGAAGAAATATTTATAATATATGTATTTGACAGAAGAATTTTACCAGAATATACAGGGTGGGGCAAAAGTAGGTTTACAGTTTTAAGTATGCAAGACACTTTATTCTTGTCCTATTATTAATAATTGTATTATTTTCCCTATGAACAACCTACTTTTACCCCACCCTGTATATAAACTTCTTACAACTCAATAATAAGACAACTCAGTTTTTAAAATGTGCAAAAGATTTGAACAGACATTTTATCAAAGAAGATTTATGAATGGCAAATAAGCTCATGAAAAGATGCTCAATATCATTCATTAGTCATTAAGAAAATGCAGATTAAAGCCACCATGAGACACCACTACACAACCACTAAAATGACTAACATTAAAAAGATTGACAATATCAACTGTTAGTATGGGTGTGGAACAACTACAGCTCTCATATACTGCTTGTGGGAGTATGAAATGATACACCACTCTCTTTAGAAAACGGCTTAGCAGTTTTGTATAAAGTTAATTATATACTCACTGTATGACCCAGCCATTTCACACCTCAGTAGTATTTACCCAAGAGAAATAAAAACATGACCATACAAGACTTATACACAAATATCCACAGTAGTCTCTCTCTCTCACACACACACACACACAACCCTTGGAAAAACTTGAATTTCCATCAGCATGTAAATGGATAAATAAAATGTGATAAATCCAGAATATTACTGGATACAACAATATTTCTTAGCAATGAAAATGATTGAATTACTGATATGCTCAACAACAAATGAATCTCAAAATCATTATTCTGTGTGGAAGAAGTCAAACATAAAAGAATACATGTCTATGATTTCAGTTACATAATCTTCTCGAAAAAGCAAACTAATTTATAATGATAGAAAACAGAAGAGTTGCTGCCTGAGGCCAGAGGTTTAGGGAGGGATGAAAAAGGGACAAGAAGAAATGGGGAGAGGGGAGTGGCGGGGGGGGGGGGCGGGAAGGTTAAATTGTGTTATATCTTGATTGTAGTGGTGGTTACACAGATGTTTAAAGCTATCAAAGTCAACAAATGTTTGCTTTGAATAGAACAGTCTATTGGATGTAAATTATACTTCAATGAAAGTTGTTAAAAAATAAAAATTAACAAATAGCAATGAAAGTGGGGGAGGAGGAGCCAATCAGTGCTTCCTATTGCCCTTAACATAGCTCACAAATCTTTTCTCAATGACTCTAGCCTTGCATCCCAACATCCCATATTCTCCCTCCAATCCGCATACTTTTAGATCCTCAAACTCTCCTGCTTTTCTCTATTCTGTGCTTTGAAATATACCATGCCCCACACTTGGAGCTCTCTTATTTCTCCCAAGCTTCTTATTGCCCCAAACCTCGCATTCATTCTTTACCTCACCAAAGCCTAATCTTTTTAAAGGACTCAACCTAACTTTCCTTCTCAAGAATGTCTTCCCCCAAACCTTAAACTACGTTAGGTTCTCCTCTCTATTCCCCTCTCAATTGTAAGGTCCATATCCTGTATACTGTTATTTGTCTCTCATTTGCTGCTGTATCCACAACATGTAGCACAGGAACTGACCTAAAGTAGAAACTCAAATGTATCTGATGAATGAAGAAATGAAATTGGTGTTAAGGATGACAGCACAGGTTATATATAAACATTGAACAAGAGAGGGATAGATCAGAGAAAATGGTTGTTATCAAAGCTAAGGGAAGAAAGTTTCAAGAAGCAGGGACAGGAGAAACAATCAGACGTGGGAGGCAACTGATCAAAAGCTCTAAAGCAACATCGTTCCAAGGTGAGTTATTTGGCCAGGGAAAAATAGATAAAAGTTAATTAGGAATCAGAAAGAGAACTGGTGAAGCCCTGTGAGAAACTGAAATCACTGCAAGCCTATCCTGTGCCTAGAGGGAAGCTTGGCCTTTAAGTCAAAGGAAACATTAATTCTCTACCAAGGAAGAAGCTAAGATTGGGAAAAACTTAGGTCTTCATCCACAAAAATGTAGTTCTGCTTGCTTAATGAAGTCACAGTTCAAAAAGTACTCCCTGTCACTTCAGAGGACAGATAGCCCATGCCACACTAAACAATTGTTTCTTTTCCTTTATCAAGTGGGTGTAAGGAAACTCTTTGGGTGTACTTTTATGCTTTCTCTACATAACTAAAGCCATCATTTTCCTAGAATCAGTTCACTTTATGACCATGGAACCTCCCAGGATTACTGTGTTCCATATTATGGGAGCAAAAGAAAGTGGAGAAATAGGAAAGCAAAAAAGGAAGACATAATGGAAAAGTGGGGATATGTTTCTAAGATCTTTTTAGTACAGTACAGTAAGTGCTCAATATGTTTTTGACAATTTAATTGATATATTTGGATTTTAAGAGAACAATACAACTCCATCCACCATCTTGGAGCCTATAGGCCTACTGGGAATAAGACTTGTATAATGACAAATATGTCTGGAAGGCTGTGGTCCAAGGCCATTTTTGCTGGCTATGAGCAGGGTCTCTGGAACCAGAGGGAGCACACAGCTCTTCTTAAACTTGAAGGTGTTTATGCTTGAGATAAAACTGAATTCTGTCTAGGCAAGAGATGTGCTTATATATACGAAGCAAAGATTGACACAGTGACTCCTGATGGCAAACTAAACAAAACCAGAGTAATAAAGGTAACCGGTACTCATGGAAACAATGGAATTGTTTGTGCTAAATTCCAAAGCCACCTTCCTGATAAGGCCATTGGAACCAGAATCTGTGTAATGCTGTACCCTCCAAAGATTTATTTATTGAAAAGTAAATAAATAAAAGTGGATTAAAAAACAATATGGGACTAAACTTCTCAGAATTAACTATACCAATGCATCCAGGAAAGAAAGGGACTAACATTATTAATATCAAACTCTGTACTGGACAAGCTTTTACTTCATGAAAGTAAAAAGTGAATTTTATTTCATGAATCTTCATGTTATGGATGAAGAAGCAGGCATAAGAGAGGTAGGAAAATGACAGAATTCTAAACTCAGGTCTATTTGATTCTAAAAGTCCTTGCTCTTTCCAGTAAACTTTATTGGCCACACAATATTTTACATATATATGCATATTTTAAAATATATAAATGATATATAAAATATAAGTACATATTTTTATATAAAAGCAATTATCAGAAAGTCAAATAACTTTAGTATTCACTATGTCTGTTGGTTTCCTAGGTTTTCTGTAACAAACTGGGTGGCTTAAAACAACAGAAATTTCTTATCTCACAGTTTTGGAGATTAGAAGTCCAAAATTAAGATGTTGTCAAGGTCATACTCCTACTGAGGAAGGGGAAATTCTAGCTTCTGACAATCTCAGGTGTTCCTTGGTTTATGGCAGCATAACTCCAGTCTCTGTCTCCATCTTCCATGGCTATCTTCCCAACATGTCTGTGTCTCTTTGCATCTGCATGGTGTTATCTTCCCTACCTACCTTTTATGTAGCATTCAATTTTCTCTTATAATGATGCCAGTCATATTGGAATAAGACCTACCCTAATTCAGTATGATTACATCATTAATGACTCTGTTACAAGTAAGGTCACATTCACAGGTTCCAGGGGGTTAGAATTTCAGTAAAGCTTTCTGGGTACACAATTCAACCCATAGTAATTCTATAAGTCATTGTGGAGTGATTTGAATCTTAATATTGACTATTCTAATACATGAACATGGTATATCTATTTTTAGGTCTTTAAATTCTTGCAGTAATATTTTATAATTTTAAGGGTTTAGGACTTGCATATATTTCATTATATTTATTACTAAGTATACTTCATCTATCAGATGTTATAAGAAATGGAGTTTTATTTTTTATTTCCACTTGTTCTTTGTAGGTGTATAGAAATGCTATTAATTTTTGAATATTGATCATTTCCCTGAACTAGAACTAATTTATTCTAGTACAAATGGAATCTAAGGAATTCTAAGGAGTCTACCAAAAAAAGCCACTAAAACACATTAGTAATAGATTTTTTAAATATGTATATACATATGTATTTTATATAAATATTTTATATATGTATGTGCACATATATATATGCCTTAGAATTCTCTTTACACAATAAAGTTAACTGAAAATAAAGAAAGTTGTTTTCTTCCTTTCCAATTGGATGCTTTTTACTTTATTTTTCTTTGCCTTATTGTACTGGACAAGTGAAATCGGATATTGTTGCAGAACAGCATTTGGCATATTTAATACCTCCTTATGATTTTTTTAAAAACTCAGCAAAATAGGACTAGAAGGAAAGTTCCTCAAATTCATAAGGGGTAGCTATCAAAACTCCATAGCCAGCATTATTCTTTTTTAATATTTTCTTGTCTATGCTATTACAGTTGTCCAAATTTTCCCCCTTTTGTTCTCCTCCACACAGCTCCCCTTACACTTCCTCAGGCAATACTCACACCATGGTCCATGTTCATGGGTCCTGCATACATGTTCCTTGGCTACTTTGTTCCCTATGCTATACTTTACATTCCCATGACTATTCTATAACTTCACCTTTTTCCCACATCCCATATGCCCCTTCCCATCTGGCAACCATCAGAACATTCTCTGTACCTATGATTCTCTTCCTGTTCTGTTTGTTTGCTTAGCTAGTTTTTTTAGATTCAGTTGTTGACATGTATTTATTGCCATTTTATTGTTCATATTTTTGATCTTCAGGAAGACCTTTTAACATGTCATATATTCTGGTTTAGTGGTGATGAACTCCTTTAGCATTTTCTTGTCTGGGAAGCTCTTTATCTGTCTTCCATTCTAAGTGATAGTTTTGCTGGGCAGAATAATCTTGCTTTTCATCTCTTTGAATATTTCTTGCCAATCCCTCCTAGCCTGCAAAGTTTCTTTTGAGAAATCTGCTGACAGTCTTATGGGAGCTCCTTCGTAGGTAACTAATGACTTTCCTTTGGCTAGTTTAAGATTCTCTCTTTGTATTTAACCATTGACATTTTTTTATGATGTGTCTTGGTGTGGGCCTCTTTTCATCCATCTTGTTTTGGGACTCTCTGTGCTTCCTGGACTTGTACGTCTGTTTCCTTCACCAAGTTAGGGAAGTTTTCTTTCATTACTTTTTTCAAATAGGTTTCCAATTTCTTGCCATTTCTCTTCTCCATCTGGCACTTCTTTGATGAGAATGTTAGTGTTATTGAAGTTGTCCCAGAGGCTCTTTGCACTGTCTTTGTTCTTTTTGGATTCTTTTTCTTCTTGCTGTTCTGATTGGTTGTTTTTTGCTATTCTTATTGGTTGTTTTCAGCAATGGTTGAAATTGCTGATTTGACTCTCAGCTTCATCCACTCTACTGTTGATTTCCTGTAGATTGTTCTTTATCTCAATTAGCATGTCTTTTGTTTCTCACTGGATCTTTTTTATGCTGTTGAGGTCCTCACTAAGTTCCTTGAGCATGCTTATAAATGGTGTTTTGAACTCTGCATCTGATAGATTACTTTTCTCCATTTTGTTTAGCTCCTTTTCTGGAGTTTTGTTCTGTTCTTTCATTTGGGCCATATTTCTTTGTCTCCTAATGTCAGAAACATCAGAGAGTCTTAAATAGAGGAGTTACTTGATCAAACTGAGCTTAAAACATTACTCTGGCTGTAAAATAGAAAAATGATTGGAGGGAAGAAAAAGTTGTTGTAGGAAAAGAATTACTTATAAGGTTTTTATTAAAAAATTGTTTTAATAGTGCTGATGAAAGATTATGGAGTCTTCAACTAAGCACAGTATAATTCTTAACCTGGCCAGTACCAGCCTCAGGAGGGGATTTTGATCATTTCTAATAATGACTGGGGAGTATCAGTGACATTTAGGCATGGATCCTGGAAGGCTAGATGTTCTGTATTTCAGGAGAGCATTTCAACTTTGAAGAACTCTCTTCCTCCAAATACCAGTAGCACCTTGATGGACGAACACTGGGTCATTTAAGGAACAGAAATGGGGAGAAATAGAATTAACAAGATCTTGTAGTACATTTAATGGGTGATGGAAAGTCAAAGACGAATCCCTTGATATTGGTTTTTGCAACCCAGCCAATGGTGGTGCTGGGACCTCAGGAAGGAACCTTAGATTAGAAGTTAACTTGAAAAGTGTACAATTGTAGGTAAGTTGAGTTTGAGGAATCTATAAAATAACAACTAGGCAGTTGGAAATAACTCTCTGGAACTCAGCAGAAATGACCAAGAATAGATTTATCTGTAATAGTTGCTAAAGTCATAGGAATGGCCTAGGTTTAGAGTGAGATGCTTATGTGTTGCAGAGACTTGCAACATATAAGGGTAGTAGAGGAGGAGCAGGTTTAAATAACTGAGGATGAGTAGCTAGAGAGAGTAAGAAAAAGCTGGTACTGTGGTATCATGTAGGCCAAGGGAAAAGAGTTTTGAGGAAGAGTTGTCAATGTTAATTACTGTAATTATTTATTTTTAATTATTTCTTCATAACTAGATTGTGAGCCAGGCAGAGCTGTATGTTCTATTAATCTTTGTATTTCCACTGTTCCTGGCATATGTTTTGAGTACCCGGTTCATACCTGGTTAAAAATTGTTGAGTGAATGACCATATCTGCACATATATATTGGATCCACTTTTTTCATGTCTTCCACCTTTACTTTGTGAATTTCTTGACTACAAAAATGTACTCTAAACTTCGTAAACACATATTTGGCATTATGTGCTATGAGTGGACTCAGTAAACATTTGATGATTGATTCAGCAGGTTGCACTGGGTCTTAACCAGAGTATGCATAAATGTGTGCTAGGGTTGCCACAGATATTATCCACATACCTGGTTATCCTACTTTTCTGAAAAACATAATAAAAATATTGTGATGCAAGACCATTCAGAATCAACTCATCTTTCTAGCATGCATAGAATGTATCCTTTCTTTGAAATGCACGAGTGTCCATCTAGTTAGTATTTTCTTCATTTAGAAACTCAAAAATATTTTTTGATTCAATTTAGCAATTAAATGAAGAAAACCCTGGGATTAGTTTAGTGGGATTATAATAAAAAAATGAGTTATCTTATATATTACATAGCATCAGGGGCTTATTTCATAAGCTGGAAACTAATTTGAAATAAATTCACAAAGGGTAAAATGAAATAAGTTCTTTTACTGATATAGTGCTTTATTACTTTTCAAAGTACATTATCTGCATAAGTCATTTATTTGGGAAAGTTGAATATTCACCATGTTCTACATGCTAGAAATAGAAAGATGATAGGATTTAATACTTTTCCTCAAGGAACTGTATCTAATAGGGGAAACACATAGAGAAATAATCTTTTGGGTTGGCCAAAAAGTCCATTACATTTTTACCTATAATGGCTCCAGTAGTGCTTAGTTGTCTTTAACATCATTTGAAACAATTTTGTTAGATCGTATGTGACAGCTGTCATATCAGCATGCATTAAAAAAAAAGATACACAAGATTTTTGGTGTATTATGCTTTATTATTTCAAGAAAGGTAAAACACAACTGTAATGCAAAAAAAGATGTGTGCAGTGTATGGAGAAGGTGCTGTGACTGATCGAATGTGTCAAAAGTGTTTTTCGAAGTTGCTTAACACTATTGACATTTTAACCAAATAATTCTTTGCTGTGGGGCTGTCTTATTCATTGGAAGATGTTTAGTAGCACCCCTGGCCTCTACCCACTAGAAGCCAGTAGTGGGAGATAACCAACATACTCAAAATATCCAAGTCAATAAAGTTTTGGTGAAAATGAAAAATGTGTCTTTTATTTTACAGAAAAAACTAAACGGACTTTTGGGCCAACCCAGTATAATGCATGTTAAATGCTATAGTAGAATTATTTGTGAAAGGACTTATAAGTACAAAAGAACAGTTGATTAACTGCTTGAGGTAAGTCAGAAAAGAAAGGATTCAGTAAAGATGAATCCCAATGGATGAGGAGTAGTTTACCAAACTTAGAAAGGGGTTAGGACATGAGAATCATAACGTAATTTAGGGGAGCTTGAAAGTATGTTTGTACCTTCACTGGTGGTAAGAGGGAAGGGAGTTTGTTGCTGCCGATAAAGATATGTGGGGCTAGACTATTACTGTTTTTTATTGTAAAATATGAACAACATAAAGTTTATTATTTTAATCACTTTTAAGTTTACAGTTCAATGGCATTAACTACATTTACAATGCTACATAATTATCACCACTATCCCTATGCAGAACTTTTTTTTATCATCTCAAACAAAATCTCTGTACCCATTGGCAATAACTGTCTCCCTCCCTCAGCCCCTGCTAACCTCTCTATTCTACTTTTTGTTTCTATGAACTTGTCTATTCTAGATACTTGATGTAAGTGGGATCATATCTATTTGTCCTTTTGTATCTGACTTATTTCATTTAGCATAATGTTTTCAAGATTTCTACATGTTATAACATGTATCAGAACTTGCTCTTTATGGCTAAATAATATTGCATTGTATAGAATATACTCCATTCTGTTTATGCATTCATCTATTGACAGACACTTGTTTCTAACTTTTGGCTTTTATGAATAACACTCCTTTGAATATTGATATACAAAGATTTATTTAAGTCTCTGTTTTTATTTCTTTTGGGTATGCATCTAGGAGTGGAATTGTTAGGTCACATGGTAATTCTATGTTTGAAACTAAAATTTGTTTTTCACAGTGGCTGCACCATTTTACACTCCCACCAGCAATGCATAAGAGTTCCAGTTTCTCCATATCCTTGTCACCATTCCTTATTTGTTTGTTTGTTTGTTTGTTTGTTTGTTTATAATAGCCTTCCTAGTGGGTGTGAGGTTGTATCCCACTGTGGTTTTGATTTGCATTTCTCTGATGACTAATGATGTTGAATATCTTTTCATGTGCCCCTTGGCCATTTTTTTATCTTCTTTGGAGAAATGTTTCTTCAAGATCTTTGCCCATCTTTGAATTGGATTGTTTATTTTTGTTGAATTACAGCAATTCTTTACTTATTCTAGATACAAACCCTTATCAGATATATGACTTGCAAATATTTTCTCTCTGCCCAGTGGGTTGTCTTTTCACTCTATTGATAGTGTCCTTTGATGAACAAAAGTTTTTATTTTGATGAAATCCAATTTTATGTATTTTTTTCATTTGTTGCCCATGTTTTTGGTGTCATATTTAAGAAACCATTGCCAATATAGTCAATTTTTTATTTTGAAAAGATAAGTGTGGGCATAGTAGGGAGGATAATTGCAGAGAAAAGAAAACTGAAGCCAAGATCAGTTAGGAAATAGCATTACTGCAGAAGTTTAGGCAAGAACTATGGGCCTAAATTTAAAACAACCCTTTTAAATAATAATAACAACAACAACAACCACAACAACTTACATTTATTGAGCACTTAACTTTGTGCCAGGCACTATTGGATTTGTTTATCTCAGATACAATCTTTTTAACAACCCTATGGAGGCAGATAATATTCTTATTTTACAGATGAGGAAACTGAAGCTTAAGAGAAGTTGAGCAGTATGCCAAGGTTGTAGAGCTAGTAAGTCAAGAATTCTGAATTCAGACCCAGGCAATTTAAACTTAGTGCCTGTTCTTTTAAACACTATGCCATCAGGCCTTTACATAATTACAGTCTTTTCTTACCTGCAGCGCTTCGTTTAGTTTTCATTAAATGATGTAAATTTAGGAAAGATCCAGAGAAGAACAACTAAAATCAAGAGAGGAAAGAGCAGTTACTATAGAATCAACTAAAAAGACCTAGAAAAAAAACTTGAAAGAGCTTATTACTAAGAATATGGATAAAAACTTTCCGTATAAGATGGTTTTGTGCTTAAGTACATTCTACATATAAATGACCCATTCTTATACTTTATGCTTCTAAACTAATGCTGTATAATATCTCTTGCCTTTCCTGGAGGAAACTATTTTATGTCTTAGTAGGGAAAGTTTTTTTGTACAAGTTTTACTTCCTTAAATGGTGCCCCTTCCCCAAACAAGAAACATTTACTCCTCAAATTTACTTGTGGAATACCTCCAGTTAGAGATTTATTTGAGTTAACTGCATAGTGTACATATTTTTCAAAATGAATATAGTCTGAAATAATTTTTTAAAGATGGTGGTAAAAACACATAACATAAAATTTACTATCTTAACCATTTTTAATTGCAGTGTTTGCTGTATGCATATTATTGTATAAAGAGCTCTAGAACTTTTTCAGCTTGCAAAACTGAGACTCTGTACCCATTGAACAAAATTCTCCTTTTCCCCTCTCCCCAGCCCCTGTCTGAAAACAATTATTTTTGGTTTGAGAAAAGATTTTAATATAGAAACTCTTACAGTGGCATAAAATAATTGCACATATTATATGTTAATATAATATGTTAATTATATGTTATGTTAAATTATATAATATGTTAAAGGATTCCCCTTTATTAACAGAACAAAACTATATTAAATCGGAACCCTTAGAAACTCTAGAACATATCCTCACTTTGTGTGCTGAGAACTGAAGCAACCTTTCCAGTACAGGGAAAATTAGTATCAGAAGACTGAGGGGTAACTCTATCATCAAATTTTTTATTTGATAGTAATGGGTATGATCAGTAGAGTTAACTTTCACAGGAAATAAGCTGTAATCCTGTTTTGGCCTTCGGTAGAATGATTTTTGTTGAAAAGTAAATTTTTCTGATAGTTGATGTTGAGAATAGCTTAAACACATTCCCTTAAATACACTGAAACCAGGCTTTTGCTACCACCACACCACCAAGTGACCTTTTCAAGGTACCAGTGATTTCAGTGTTGCTAAGTCCACTTGTCAATACTCAGTCATCAACTTACTTCACTTATGAGCAGGATTTGACTTCCTCTTCCCTGAAACAAATTCTTCATCTTGGCTTTTGGGAAATGGTAGATATCTTTCCTTCTACCTCACTAGCTATTACTTCTTATTCTTTTCTAGAAGGTTCATCCTCAAATGGAATGCCGCAAGGTTTAGTCCTTGGACCTCTTCTTTACATTCAATCCCTGCCACCTCTTTAAATATTTATACACTGATAATTTCCAAATTTCTGTCTTTGACTCAGACTACTCCCTTGAATTCCAGGTTTGCTATCCAATTCCCTGCTCATCATCTCCTCTTGGATGGCAAATATGGTTTTGGACTTAACCTATTCAAAGCTAAACCCCTCCCTGATCTTTCCCCTACCCCAAAACTTCTGTTCACAGTCTTCTCTAACTCAGTTAACAGCAACTCCTTCCTATCAATTCCTTAGGCCAGAAACTTTGTAGTCATTTTTGTCTCTTTCCTTCTCACCCCCATATCCAGTTTATTAGCAAATCCTGACTCAGCTTTAAAATATATCCAGAATCCAAACACTTCCCCCTACCCTGATTACTACCATCCTGGTCTAAATTACTACCATTTCTTGCTTAGATTATTGGTGATAGTGTAATTGGCGTCCTTTCATCTGTCTTTACTCCCACTTCAATAATTGGCCTCCTTTCTTCTGTGCTTACTCCCACTTCAATCCATTTTCAGCACAACATTGTGTTAAAATGTCAGTTAGATCATGTTCTTTATCTGTCCAAAGTACTCCAGTGGCTTCCATCTCAATTGCAGGAAAAAAAACCAATAGGCACCTACCATTTTCTTCCCTCACAGTTATCTAACCTCATCTCTTGCTACCCTTCTTGTTGCTCCTTGATTCACACTACACTGACCTCTTTGATGTTCCTTGAAACATAAGTGATACTCCTATGATAGGGCTTTTGAACTGGCTGTACCCTCTGCCTAGGACACTTCCCCCAGTTAGCTGCATGGTAATTCTCACTCTTACAAGTCTTTGCTCAAATGACATCTGTTTTTTGAAGCTTTTCCCTCTTTTCCATCTCTACTGTATTTTCTCCACAGCACTTACTAGTTTTTAATATATTGTATGACTTTTTATTGTATGCTGAGCCTCATAGGAGAGCAGGATTTTTGTTTTTGTAATTTGCAGTATCCCCAGTGCTTAGAGCAGTGACTTGTGCAAAGTAAATATATGCTGAATAAATTAACATAGGAAGAAATTAAAGACACCTTCAGAATCTAAACCAAGATTTGGCAACATTGGTGGATAGTCTTGGCATGAGGTCCTGGGAAATGACTAAATTAGAGGAGACCAGGAGGTGGAAGGTGTGACTAGAGCCTAATAGCATAAAAAATTGGGAGCATATTGGAAGGATGGGGACAGTGAATGTAATGAAATTTTTATCTATAAAAGTTAACATAACTCCTGTAGAATCAATTAAATTTTGGTTCTGATTTTAAAGGAGTCAGTGTAATTTTTAGTAGTAAAAAGGAAAGGGAAGGACACACTGTTTGCTGACAATACATGGGCACAGTAAAGAGTAGTTTAATTATTAGAGATGGTTAGAACTGCCTGGACTATGTCAAGGGGACCATTTCTGATAACTGGATAGAGAAAATTGTGCCCACTTTATGGAAGGCATTAAATGCTCGGTAGAAGAGTTTGAGATTCTGCACTGTGGTGTATAGTACTCAATCACTGGATCTTGAATAGAAGAAAGACTTGATGAAGAACAAGTTTTTGCAAAGATGTTTCTCATTACTGTTTGGAAATTTCCTCATGTTGAGTGCCTGCAGTGTGTCTGGGTATTATAGGAGTGAGCGAACAAATAAGATCTCTGTTCTTATGGAGCTTAAATTCCAGCACAGCTAGACTAGCGTAGTCCATGTAGATCAAAGTGGTCGCCATGAACGTAAAAAGGGTTAAGAGTCAGATCTGAGAGAAATTGAAAAAGAAGAATCGGCAGGACTTGGTCATGACTTATATGGGGTGTGAATACATGCAATTATAGGCATTGATGGGCTGGTGAATGGGATGAGGAGGAGAATAAGCAGAATCAAAAGGTTGGTGATGACACTGAAAGTAATGGGGAAGTTGAGAAGGACTGCTAATTTGTGGAGAAATTATTTTGATTTAAAGTTTTTATTTATTTATTTATCTTTAGAGGGGAAGGGAAGGAGAGAGGGAGAGAAATATCAATGTATGGTTGCCTCTTGTGCGTCCCCTGCTGGGAACTGGCCTGCAACCCAGGCATGTGCCCTGGCTGGGAATTGAACCAGGATTCTTTGGTTCACAGGACCACACTCAATCCACTGAGCTACACTAGCCAGGGCCTATTTTGATTTTTTTAAATTTTAAGTTTCAGGACTTTGTGAGAGGTGCAAGTGGAAATGCCTTATGGGCTGGATATGGCAGATAGGGAGGAGACTCTTGCTCTCATACTTTCCAGGTCTGCCTTGCTTTTCCTACCGGCCTCTCATTCTCTCCTTTCCTTTCATAGCCCACCATCTGCACCTGCTTACTTGGCTTTAAAATTTATCACTCACCCAAAATACCCTTTGTGGCTCGACAGGAGGTACTGCTCTGTATCTTCCTCATTCTGGGACTCAGGCCAACTAAGAAGACACTATGGAAATATTGATTGCTGTGGTAGAATGAGAGAGTGACGGAACTATGCTCCTCCTAATTGCTTATGCTTGGAAGTGGTTCATGTCATTTTGCTCACATTTTATTGCCCCTCCCTCAATCCAACTTCAAAGGCATGGGGAGGAGCAATCCTACAAAGTGCCTGGGATGAGAACTATTATAGGAATATCTGCCAACACTAATGACTACCAAAGTCCTTGATTATTAATTTATTGTAACATAAACCGGATCATCGGGTTTCAAGTCCTTGAAATTTAAAGATTATGAACTTCAAACTTAAATATTTGTGGGAGAATAGATCAAAAAAGAGGTCAGAACTGCTGAACAAACTATACTTTTTTCAACTTCATCTGAACTGCAGATCCTTTCCTTCTTCCTTTCCAGCAGCCCTGTTCATTCTTTACTTTCCTCATTTGAGCTAAGATTTCATGTTCTTTTGTTTCAGTTTAGTTTCTTGCGATTATTCTCCTTTACATGCTGATTTCAAGCACAGCTGCAGAAAATTGTATAACCAGACTGGTACATAATCAGCTACATGAATTGGCTTTTCTTTTTTTTAAAGTGCATTTTATTGATTATGCTATTACAGTTGTCCCAATTTTTTTCTCCTCTTTATCCCCCACCTTCAGCCCTGCACTCCCTCACCCTCCAGCCTTCCCAGCCCCCCCCTTAGTTCATGTCCATGGGTTGTATATATAAGTTCTTTGGCTTCCCTGTTTCCTATACTGTTCTTAACCTCTCCCTGTCTATTTTATGTCTACCACTTATGCTTCTTATTCCCTCTACCTTTCCCCTCCCATTTTACCATTCCCTCTGCCCACTGATAACCCTCCATGTGATCTCCATTTCTGTTATTCTGTTTCTGTTCTAGTTGTTTGCTTAGTTTTTTATTTTGTTTCTAGTTTCAGTTGATAGTTGTGAGTTTGTAGTCATTTTACTGTTCATAGTTTTGATCTTCTTCCTTTTTCTTAGGTAAGTCCCTTTAACATTTCATATAATAAGGACATAGCAATGAGGAACTCCTTTA
Organism: Carollia perspicillata; assembly: GCA_004027735.1. Taxonomy (NCBI): domain Eukaryota; kingdom Metazoa; phylum Chordata; class Mammalia; order Chiroptera; family Phyllostomidae; genus Carollia; species Carollia perspicillata. The sequence continues at coordinate 61,212 of PVKM010000048.1, forward strand.
ACTTGACCTGGGAAGCACTTTATCTGCCCTTCCATTCTAAATGAAAGCTTTGCTGGATAGAGCAATCTTGGATGTACATCCTTGCCTTTCATTACTTCGAATACTTCTTTCCAGCCCCTTCTTGCCTGCAAGGTTTCTTTTGAGAAATCAGCAGACAGTCTTATGGGAACTCCTTTGTAGGTAACTGCCTCCTTTTCTTTTGCTGCTTTTAAGATTCTCTCCTTATCTTTAATTTTGGGTAACTTAATTATGATCTTCCTTGGTGTGTTCTTCCTTGAGTCCTTGATTTCTTAGGGACCCTCTGAGCTTTCTGGACTTCTAGAATTCTATTTCCTTCACCAGATTGGGGAAATTTTTATTCATTATTTTTTCAAATAAGTTTTCAACTTCTTGCTCTTCCTTTTCTGGCACCCCATGATTTGGATGTTGGGATGTTTAAAGTTGTCCCAGAGGTTCCTAAGCCTCTCCTCATTTTTTTGAATTCTTGTTTCTTCATTCTGTTTCAGTTGGATATTTATTTCTTCCTTTTGTTCTAAATCGTTAATTTGAGTCCTGGTTTCCTTCTTTTCACTGTTGGTTCCTTGTATACTTTTCTTTATTTCACTTGGTATAACCTTCATTTCTTCCTCCATTTTGTGAATGAGCTCAATCAATTCTGTGAGCATCCTCGTTACCAGTGTTTTGGACCCTGCATCAGTAAGGTTGTCTGTCTCTTTGTTGCTTAGGTTTTTCTGGAGTTTTGATCTGTTCTTTCATTTGGGCCCTATTTCTTTGTCTTGGTGCATCTGTTATGTTGTAAGGGGGCAGAGCCTTAGGTAGTCGCCAGGGTGGTGCAACCCTCTTTGCTGTGTTGTGGTGCAGTCTGTGGGGGAAGGATGAGAGAGGGAATAATGCTGCTCGCTTGCTCCACTCTAGCACCACTTTCCAATTAATTCTCCTGTGAGACTGGGGGTTTCTCCTGCCTTTGCAGCCCCCACAGTATTTTACAGCTAGAGGTTTTGCATCTGTAGTTTCCCAGTCAGCTAGCCATGCCTGGCCCATGTAGTTCGCCGCCTTGCTGTGTGTCCTCTCCCCACTGGCTTCCCATCTCTTTCTCTCCTACTGGTCTGGATGAATGTTTCTTTAACTCCTTGGTTGTCAGAGTTCCCTGCAGTTTGATTTTCTGGCAGTTCTGGTTGTTTATTGTTTTTTAAATTGGTTGTTATCCTTGTTTTGGTTGTGTGAGAAAGCAAAGCATTTCTACCTACACCTCTATCTTGGCCAGAATTCCCTGAATGGCTCTTGCAAATTACATTTCTCTAGTCCACATGCCTGTTCCAACAACTTTCAAGCTTTTATTCTCCTCAGACTTCCCCTCACTCCTTAGCCCCCATTTAAACTACTTTTCTTCTTCCTCCAGCCCAGCAAGTGATCTTCCTTCTGCTTGTCCAAGAGTTGCACAGGAGTTGATAAAACTTTCACTGCCATATTTAGAGGCACACCCACATCTCTACTTGTATGTCTTTCCTATTTGTTTTCCAGGACCTGTGTCTTCTGTTCTCTGTATCCAATTTTCTCCATCTTTTCAAAGCCCTTATACTGTTATTACTGCACTCTCCTCTTATTTCAATCTATCTATACTTTCTTCTCAGCACTTAAAAAATATTTGTCTTTCTTCCCCTTCACAGTCAAATTTCTTGAAAAGAGAATTGTCTTTGTTCACATCTGCATTTTCTCTCCCTACTTCTCATCATATTTTTACCCAGCACTGTGAGTTCTTATCTCCCATGACACCGAGACTTCTATTTTTCTTCTGTCCCTCAGTTCTATGTATTTAGTCTCCTTTGCTGGCTTCACCTCTATTTGTTATTAAGTGTTATAGTTCATAGTTTTCTGTCTGAGATCCTCATCTCCTCTCCTTCTGTTCTCTTCCCAAGTAATCCTATTCATTCAGAAAACTTCAGTTATGCTGGTAACTCTAAAATGTGTACCCTTTACCCAGACCTCTCTTCTGTTCCTTGTATATTGCTGTATTTCTAGGCTTTCTACAGTGTCTTTCACTTAGTAGGTGTTCAATAAATATTTTCTTGTGACAGAATGAATGAATAAACCAACATTGTAGTGATTCTTTGTGATTCTTCTGAACAGACCAAGACTAAATACTTTGTATCCTCAGGCCTAGCATATAGTGAATATTCAGTAAATACTTTATAAATGACTGAAGAAAAATGAATGAGTGAATAACAAGCTTTGTGGTGATTGATTATAGCCAACCAAGACCAAAGACCTTGCTTATTCTTTAAAAATTTAATAGTATAGTTTCAATGAAAGCTTGCTTCAGGAGAGACTACTACCTTAAAATGTCAATAAAACTTGCATGTGTCTTTGGAATGTTGACTGAATAATATGTGTGCAATGAAAGAGTAGTTAAGAAAACAAGGTTAGTCACCTTCCTGGTCTAGTGTATGCACAATGGTCATGAACACAGACTCTGGTCTGGGACTGTTTGGCAGAATATACAGAATCTACTACTGTAGGCATATGATAGAAGACACAGTTTCCTCATCTGCAAAATGGACAGCCTACCTCACAGGGTGATTGTGAGAATTAAAGACAGTAATAATTGTAAAATACTTAGCACAAGAGCTGGCACAGAATAAGCATTTAATACCCATTAGTTATTTTAATGACATTCCATTTTGATTCTGCTGGTATAGGTGCCAGCCAAAGACATACTTTAGATGAGTAATCGCTAAGCCTGGCTGCTTATCAGAATCACTTGAACTTAAAAAAAAGGATTCCTAGGCCCATTTCCAGACTACTGAATCACACTGGAGTGGGGTAGGGGAGGCAAGAAGTTATGTTTCTTAAAACTCCCCAGGTAATTCTGATCATCAGCCAGGTTTGACAGGTATGTTACAGAAGGCAAAATTGTTTCTAGAAATCATCTGAGCATGAGATATAATCAGGAAAAATATATCTATCTGATGTGGAGATAAGCCAGAAAAAGCCAATTGTATATATAACCTTTGGGGTCCATGGTCATCGTTGTGCTGATTACCCAAGAATAGGTCATAATGACAGTGAAGCATGCACAGCTGAGCCATGTTCAAGGTCCCGGAACGAAAAGAGAAGGAGAGCAACTGAGATGGTAACTGCTGCCAAAACTAATTCAGGGCAGCCACGTAGGATGGGGAAAACATTAAAAGAGCTTCAGAAAGAGGTGGTAGAAATATACAGGTTAGTTTTAGGTAATGGAGAAAAAAGATTAGAGGAAAATAAATGAAATACCTGTGGACGAGCAAGAAGTGCCATAGGAAAATATCAGAAGGTAATTTTTACTGAAAAAAAGGGAGAGAGAGGGCGAGATGAACATGTGCCTAGAAGACATGAAAAAGAAGAGATCTCAGGAAGGATTGTAAACACATTGTAGGAGATTAACGTGGAAAAGGTCGAAGAGAGCTTAGATAATCAGCTATAATAGATGGATTCCAAATCCCAGAGAAGTGTTACCGGAGAGAGGTAGAGTTTAAGGCAATGAAGTCGATAATTCAGGGGAAGTAAATGAGTTCAGAAAAAGTCTTTAAAGATAATTAAAACTATACAAATATGGATAAAGTACAACTTAAGGTAGGAGAGTATGTAGTACAAAGAGTATGGAACGTAAAATCTAGGGAATCATTCAGCAAACATCTGTTGTTTGTTGGTGTCAGGGAGTGTGCCTGAGGATGGACACACAGGGATGGAGAGACACAGTTCCTGTTCTCATGGAATTCTCATTTCTGATAAACATTATGGGTAGAAATGAAACAGAGGGACAATCTTACTGAAAATAAGTCTTATTGAAAATAAGACTGCATGCCCTGGCTGGTGTGGCTCAGTGGATTGAGCACCGGCCTGCGAACCAAAGGGTTGCCAGTTCCATTCCCAGTCAGGGCACATGCCTGGGTTGTGGTCCAGGTCCCCAGTGGGGGTGTGTGAGAGGCAACCACACACTGATGTTTCTCTCCCTCTTTCTCCTTCCCTTCCCCTCTCTCTAAAAATAAATAAATAAAAATCTTTAAAACAAGAAAAGAAAAGAGTGCATGTGCTCTGGCCAGGTGGCTCAGTTGGTTGGAATGTTGGCCCATGCATCAAAAAGTTACTGGTTCGATTCTGGTCATGGCACATTCCTAGGTTGTGGGTTTGAACCCCATTTGGGGCATGTATAGAAGGCAACCAATTCATGTTTCTCTCTCACATTGACGTTTCTCTTTCCCTCATTCCCTCTCTCCTCTTCCTCTCTCTTTAAAATCAATAAACATCCTCAGGTGAGGATTTAAAAGAAAATAAGACTGCATGTGAAAAAAAATGTTTTATTTTTGAAAGGACTGAATATGAAGCTCTTCCCAGTAATCTCTGGGACCAGGCAAGGCATTTTGAGCACTGTGGATTTTTGGAGGATATATTGGGTTGGCCAAAAAGTCTGTTTAGTTTTTTTCCATAAAATAAAAGACACATTTTTCATTTTCACCAATAACTTTATTGATTTGGATATTTTGAGTTTGTTGGCTATCTCCTGCTGTTGGCTTCTGTGGGTAGAGGCCAGGGGTGCTGCTAAACATCTTCCAATGCATAGCAAAGAATTATTTGGCTAAAATGTCAGCAGTACCCAGAAACTTTGCCAACTACTTTTGACACGTTTGATCAGTCACAGCACCTTCCCTGAACACTGCACAAATCTTTTTCTGCAGTTCAGTTGTGTTTTTACCTTCCTTGAAATAATAAAGCATAATACACCAAAAATGTTGCGTTATCTCCTTCCATCTTCAGTATTAAAATGGCTACACAAAAATTCACCAATTTTGGTAAATTTTGTTTTAACACACACTGATATGACAGCTGTCACAATAAAATCTTACAAAATTGTTTCCAATAAAGTTAAAGACAACTAAGCACTTACTAGAGCCCTCATATAGAAAAAATGTAATGGACTTTTTGGACAACCCAGTATTGAATCTAGGTTGAAGTCTATCTGACTATAGATGTAAATTATAAATTAGGCAAGATGAGACTGTTTGGGAATGTATGTATCTGTTTGTCTACTTATCTGTTCATGTCTATCCATCCACACCTATCCCTCATCTAAAGGGAATTTGAAAGAGAAAATAAAGTAATTACATGGTATCTTTCTTGCATATTGTAAATAAGGATATTTTTGGGAAAAGTCTGGAAGTAACCAAAAAGGGACCTATGAGACCGGAGCGTGAGAATCCTTTTATAAAATAAGGATTAAATAATTCTTCCTAGAATTTATGTACTGTTACCTGTCTGGAATATAGTTAGAAATAAAAAGAAAGAAAATATTCCTATAGCATTGCCAGTTCAGCAGGGAGTGTATATGGCAAAGTGAAATGTCTTTTTTTCCAATCATGCAGTATAGTAAGAACTCTGATTTTTTAATGACTGAGAAGTTTTGGCAGAGTCATTTAGAAGATGAGCAAACTTCTGTTAGGACACAAGGATATTCAAACTACGAGAAGGAATAATCAGAAGGGAAGGCAAGCTTCTCTTTGAAGGTCATAAGATGGTAAAAGTATTAAAAGAAGTGAAGGCTCTTAGAGAAAAGGGTAAAAGCCAAAAGAGTTAAAGAACTAAAGAGACCTATCTATATGCAGAAATGATTAATGCAAAGAAATAAAGCACAAACTTGAAGAAATTGGAGCAAATGTTAAGAATTAGAAACCAAATGGGAGAAATCTTTATAAACAGACTCAAGATGGTAGAAAGCATAAGATTAGAGCCAAAATTAGGTTATTGCTTTACATATAAGTAAGTGTCATGGTAAGTGAAACCGCATTCAGATGTCCTTAAAAGGACAACATTGAATGTTAGAAGAATTCTTTATCAAACCATTTTAGGAGCTAGATAAGAATTTTGGGGGTGGGGTGTACATGTGGAGAGAAAAGGGATCAGATGCCTGTAATGTTGCAGTGCCAAAAAGATGTTTAGATAATTTAGTAGCAGACATCTAGATTCTAAAATCGAGCAACATAATAAGATTACTGTAGCTGAAAGAGAACTTCTGGGTTTAATTATCTGCCAGCTAGGCTCTGTGGCCTCTTGGCACCTCTGTTCAAAGGCATATGTGGAAGGTGAGGTGACTAGTACAATGAAACTAGTGTTAATAGGATGTGAGAGAAATTGGGAACTGGTACCTGCTGATAATATTAATTACTGAATATAAAGTTTTTCTGAGAACCCTGTTGGAAAGATTGACAGAAATAATAGAGAACATGAGATGCCAAGAGAACAATATGCTTTGAGGGGTTCTGAGAAGCTAACTGAAAAATCCTTGTATGGCAAAGGAATGGGGGTGGGAAATAAGTTCATTATACTTGGATTAATAAAAGACTTTTACTGAAACATGCTGTTTTTTTAATACCCTGTAAAATATATTGTTCCAGACCACCTTTTGAAATGTGAGGACTTCATGTATGAGCCATGGGTATCAGTGTCTCCATTCTCAATAAAGAAGATTAAGAAGAAAATAAAAGTCATAAGAATAAAGCAGTTATGCCCATATAACCCTTTTTTATTTCTGTAGTCTGTAGATTGAATTTTCCCTCCTCCATTAAAAGAATTTTTAAGTGCGTGAGGATATAACAAAAACAGTCCAGGAAAACTGAGGCCACTCATAGCCTTGTATTGAAGGATACCATTGCTCTAGCAATTTCAAAAGCATGTTTAGAATAAAGAATGCAGGAAAAAAAGTACAGAGAAGCTGGAATAGCCTCATAAAAATGGGTAAAAAACAAAGTAATGTAAATTTGTTTAAAACAAGAATAAAATATGGTTGTGTTCTTTGGAGGGGCAAAAATGCAAAAAAAATTGATCATGAAAATAAAGGAATTGGGAAAGTAGGCTAATTAGAAGTTATTAGAGAGCATACTTAGTGATTAACTGATCTTATAGCTGTTGGTGTTAGTTTTTCCTGCTGCCTCTGCAGCTTTGCATCAGTGATCTCATTCCCTTGGTTTTAATTGCCATTTTTATGCTAATGACTCTTAAATTAATGCCTGAGCTCCAGACCCATGTATCCACCTTCCGGCTTAAGATCTCTTCTTGGGTATGTCACAAGTGCCTCATATTCAACACGTTCGAATTTGAAAAAATCATCTCTATACTTCTCCCTTCCACTCCAAATCTGTTTCTCCTGTGTTTCCCTATTATGGAATATTATAATCTTATTCATCTAGTCAACCTGATTTAGAAATGTACATATCATCCTTGATGTTTCTTCTTTTACTCCTATATCTGATTAATCAGCAAGACTATTCATTCTTCCCCTTTGATAGCTCTCGCATACGAGTTCTGTCTGGAAGAAGTCCAGCCATTGGTAGTGTAACAAGAACAGTTTGCATGACATTGATGTAATGGAGCAGTCAAGGCAATTGGACTGGAATGCACATGTGTGAACAGTGACGCCTTCACCGTACTAGTCAGTGGGGACAGTAGATGCCATTGAGTGAGCACATGTACTGTGTGGCCATCGAATTCAAAATGACTGAGCAAGTGGAGCAGTGAATCTGCATCAGATTTTATGTTAAGTTTGAACATTCCTCCTCAGAAACTATTTGAATGATTTAGAAGGCTTTCGGGGATGCTGCAATGAGTACAGAGCAAATAAAAGTGTGGCATAAACACTTCAAAGATGGTCAAGAATTTGTTGAAAGTGATCCACGTTCTGGAAGGCCTACAACAAGGAGAACATCTGAGACTGTTGAATGTGTATGGGCTGCAATCAACAAAGATCGGTGACTGATAATGGGACAACTAGAAGCTGACCTGGGGATTCCAAAAACTACTGTGTCCAAGATTTTGATGCAGGATCTTGGCACGAAACATTGTCCTATGTGCTGTGTTTCTTGTATCTTGTATCTTCTTCAGTAAATGTCTCTATTTTTCATATTACATGGCTGGACACTTTCTGGACAGACCACATGTATATTTCTCTTGCTCTTGAAATTCTGTTAGTTTAGATCAGAGGTTGGCAGACTTTTTCTGTTAAGGGCCAGATAGTAAAAACTTTAGGCTCTGTAGGCCATGTGGTCTTTGTCACAATCACTGTAGGTACAAAGCAGCCATAGACAATATGTAAGTGAATGGATGTGGCTGTTTCCATTCAGACTTTATAGACACTGAAATTTGAATTTCCTATAATTCATGAAATTTTACTGTTCTTTTGATTACTTTTACCTTCTATTTAAAAATATAAAGCCTCCTATGGGGGATCACTTTGTAAGTTATGTAAATGTCCAACACTATATTTTACACCTGAAACTAATATAATATTGAATGTCAACTGTAATCGAAAAATTAAAAAATAATTTTTTAAATGTTAAAACTATCCTTAGCTAGCCATTCTTTGGCTTACAGGTCATAGTTGCCCGCCCCTGGCTTAAACCAACATTTTCTCTCATCCAAAACACAGCAGTAGTCTATTCTTCTAGAATGTAGTGACCACAGCAATGAATCCTATGTAATATCTGCTATTCTATGGAAGCTTGATAAGCATTAATTACTGTTGAATTGACATTAATTGATTCAAACAATTCTATTTAAATATTGAGTTAGTAAGAGGTCCCTTCTGGTTAGATTTTGAAAAAAAAAAGAACCATACCATTAAGCAATATTCAATTGAAAGTTTAAAACTTTTGAAAGTTGTTACACTATATATTAAGTAAGATTAATAGTCTTGCGCAAATTTAAAATGAGTATTACAAAATCAGAATTTATCTAATTCTTTTTGGAAAGCAATGGTGTACATATTGATGCTATAAGAATCATTCGCATTTATGATCAGGCTCAAAGTGAATGTGAGGAGAAATGTAAATGTGAGCAGAGTTATATATTCTTTACTAAAATGAGAACTTAATTTTTTTTCAGGTTAAACTACAGAGCAACATATCATATCAGATGGCAGACATACATCATTTAAAGGGTAAGAAACTTAATTACAGATTAAAGATAAAGTCACTAAATGTCTAAAATCCTCAAGAATTATGAATAGTAAAACAGCTAACTGAAATAAAGTTTTTGAACAAAGCTCCTCTGATGGCAAAACATTTATCCTTTTGTTTTAAGATATAATAATGAGTTTAAATATTTCTTTAAATATAATAAATGCAAGTTAAAATTTGAGGCCAGCATTTTTTTTGAGGCCAGCATTTTAATCTTATGCTGTAAACAGAGTTCATGAAATGAAATGTTGATAGAAGAATCCTTAAAGAATAAAAATAGTAATAATAAAGAATCCTCAAAGAAAATTGAACTGTAGCTTCAGAGGTCATTATATTTCTAGGGAAAAGAAAAGAGGCGATCCCTCTGTACTGTGTCCAATCTGCTAAAATAATCCATTCAGGTTTAGGGATGCTTTGGACAGGTCCTCCAAGCTTATAATGTTTTAGATTCCCTGGGAACATAATGGAACCTGGGAAGGTATATATTTTTTCATTTAGATGAACTGGTAGGAGATGACCAAAGCTTTTATTGGAAATAATACATAAGAAAAACAAGCTCTGTGCTTTGTTTACTTTACTTCACGCCACCACTGACCTGTGGAGTTTGGGGTCTGAGGAACACCCTTCTTCTCCCTCACACCCTTTGGTTACACAACACCGTGTATTTTAAAACTTTGCATGCAATGACTTTAAATGTATATGCATGAGTAATACGTGCTCTCTAATTTCAGAAATATATCTTTATTCTATAACCATTTTGAATCTCTCTAGATAGAACTAGATAATTTATTTTTATCATCCTCTTGGAGAAGCCTAGCCTAGCTGGCTTTATAATTTATTGAAGTTTTGCTTTCATCTAGCAAAACCATTAGGAAGTGTTATTTGTGTGTTGTAATCCAAAAATAGGAATTACTATATTTTTACTATCTGTGATTTAGAACAAGTTTGATTTTCTATTAGAAATTTGCTTCCTGAGTGGTCACATTTTTTGTTGCATTTAGGTCCACATTCTGCTCTTTTTGACTCACAGGAGTGCATTAAGATGCCACAGAAGATGCCGCAATGTCAGTGCTACTTCCAGCTTGCAATATTTACAAATGATTCTGTTTGTTATCAAAGTATATTTCTTATTACATTTTAGTATGTCAGTTGAATAAGGAATCTTGTGGCTTTTACTAGTATATGTCAAAGAAAATAATGGCCTATGTTACTGAGTAAAAATCTTTATTGTACCATATGTGTTGAAGTAGATCTTGAGATGTTTTGAAATTTTATATGATACTCAGCAGAGAAAAAGGCTTTGTTTGAACTCATAACTCTACAACTTTTGGTTTTATTAATGTGACTTTTGCACCATGGCAACTATTTGTACTGAAACAAAGTTCTTGGTAAGTTGACTTTAAAACCCAGATTTGACTATTTTCATTGAAATTAATACTGTATATAAAAGAATTAATACATACTAAAGCCCTTAAACAATCTTTATAATAGTTAATATTTCCATGGAAATGAAAAGAATAGGAGTTGATTTTTAATTCCCAATAAATTAATATTCTAGTATACACCAGTTTATTTTGAATAGCTCACCTTATTTTTATGCTTATTACTGAAAGAAAATTTGAAATCAAAACATTCTAGAAGTAAATGCTTTTTTTGCTTGAAAAGCTGATCCTAGGCCACCCCTTTCTTAACTATATCCCCAGTTTTTGAAGTTAAATTGAGGGAGTATGGCCATGTTTTTCTATAACATACCCTGGTGTTACTGTCTGAGATAGAACATCCTGCACAATCAATCAGAGACCTAATCTCACGTTAGCTTACGTTCTCTTGGAATCCTGCCATGGTGACCTGGAGCAGCCACACGAAACACAGAGTGTCTTTGGCGGGGGAAATGGCATGGCAATCAGCTGAAAGTAAAATTGTTATATAGGAGATTTTTGTCTTTAGTTTTGCTTTCTCTTCTGTTTACTGTCTCTTTTCAAGCCTTTACTTTTGCCACTCAAAACACTAAATTAGTTTTCTGCTTTATAATCTTTTACCTTTGTTCAAATGGAAAAGAATCTGTTATTTTACATGGACTGGAACTCACTTATAATGATGTTTTATTGTTCTTCGTCAGTTGTATTTTAAGCCTTTTATCTCCATTTAGAAATGAAACCTTTATTTCCTGATAAAGGAATTCAAATATTGTTAGAAGCTTTGTGGAGAGGCAGAGAAACCATCCTAAATCTTGAAGTCATACTAAAGCCTCAGACATATATACTCGTATACCTATATATTTAAATTGTATTAACTTTTTAGTTCTAGAACCTTTCCTGCCTGAGCACAGATTCTCTAAACTGGATGACTCTGTAAGCTACAAGGCTTTTTGTTACTGCTTCCTGCTGGGCTTCATTGTCTCTGTAGACTCAATACCCATAGCTGAGGCCAAAGTTTCTGCTGCCTCTAGCCCTCTATGTTTTAAGACATGGGTCCAGGGATCAGATAACAAGCTGAATGTGTTATTCAGGGATACCTGGCCTCAGATTGGTTAAAGTGTACAAGCTCTCAGTTATAAGATGAGTAAGTTTTGGGAATCTAACATACAGTTATGGTGATTGTAGTTGACAGTACTCTTTTATGTACATGGAAATTGCTAAGAGAGTAGACCTTAAATGTTCTTACCACAGAAAATAAATAGTCATTATAAGAAATGATGGAGGTGTTAGCTAATGCTACAATGGTAATCATTTCACAGTAAGTGAATCAAATCAACATGTCGTGTACTTTAAACTTATACAGTGTTTTATCTCAATGAAAAAAAATTTAAATAAACAAAAAATGTGGTTTGAATATGTAAACATATTTATTAAACATAAGCATTTAATGTAAATCATTTCTTTTTCATACCAGATTGTTATATTATATAGTAGCTATTATTATGTGTATTATTAAACTTTTTTCTTTTATGCCTCAGCTAATATTCATGTGACTTCAAAATTTTTATTTGTTGTTATTGCCAGTTAGAATTTCACAATAAAAATCTAGAAAGAGAAAAAAAATTGCTCAGATTTCCACCACTAAATATAATTACTGATATTTTTTACCTTATATTTCTGTGTAATTATATGTTGATATATTTACTTTATAATATATTCAATACATATTTTATACTTATGCAATATTTTTAATATTTATTTTAAACATGTTTATATGTCTTTAATATTCTATGTTCCTATGTAATTATATCTAAATATATGTTTATATCTGCTTTTTAAAAACTTATATCCCAAGTAGTTTTGGAGTGCCTTTAAAGTGATAAGACTAAAAAATCTATAAGCCTTCATGAAAGGTAGATGTTTTATTTTACCTATAATATTGGTACTTCTGGGTAAACATTATATGTTAGCCTTAATAGATATTGCTTATAGAGAATATACCTCTGTCCTCATTTGTAAAAATTAAGACTTTCTTAACTACTGCTTTTGCTTAAGTGCTAAGACTGTTGCATATTTTTTTAATTATCTAAGAAAATGAGACGTATCTTCTCTGGCTGAATTTCTTTTATTTGTAGGATCAGATGAAGAGAGAGCAGCTCTAGAAGATGTAGACTCACTGATTATGGATAAATGTTCACAAAAGAACATTTTGCCCAGCTTTTAATTTACTTTCTGGTTCAGAATTTCATATCATTCATTATAACTAAAACTTTCAGCCCTGGTCCAGAAATTATGAGCTTTGAAATGGAATTTTTGTATATGTGGACCTAGCATCAGTAGCAGAACTACAAATGAGATGTAAAGTGATTAGCACCTAAGTTGGGAGTCAAATGTGATTTAAAATAAAAAAGAAACCTTGAATTATATACCCATAGCAAACATATCTAAAAAATATGGTTTTTCTACCTACTTTTATAAAGCAGATAGTTTTAAAGAGGTAGGTAGGATTTTTTGTACTGTTTTTAAAACTTACATGTCTAGATAGTGTGAAAAATGTATAATATTTTAATATTTCTGATTGATGTGAAAGCTACTGAGACTATTTTGTTTTAAAACTAAAATTTATTTGCCCATGCATATGTTATAAAAGGCAATTAATTAAATGGGGTGCTAATTATGTAATTTAACTGAATAAAGAAATTGAGAAATATATATAACTTTTAAAAACCCATAACTTCTCACTTCGAATAAATTCTGTTCTTTTGATTCTTACTTTGTGTGCCTAGAGCAACTTGCTGAGCTTCGTCAGGAGTTTCTTCGACAAGAAGATCAGCTCCAGGACTACAGGAAGAACAATACTTACCTTGTGAAGAGGTTAGAATATGAGAGGTAAGGTGCTACATTCAACAAATATGAATCTGAAATATCTGTCCAAATTTTAGACAATTCATTCTTTCGTTTCTGGCTTCTCTCTGTCTCTTTTTGTTGTTGTTGTTGTTGTTGTTTTCTTAGGTCTTTTAAATTGGTTTCCTATTGTCTTTCTATTGAAGTCTTTCTCTTTTATTTTATTTCATGGTATATTTAACACCATGAAAATTCCTCTTACAAGGCATGTTGTGTCTGGTCCTGTGAGAGAGAAAATCTTGCCTGGTTTTACTGAATTAGATGTGGCAAAGACCGAAAGGAGATTAAGTATCCACGATTCTTTTAGAGAGGCATCCAGAAGATGAAGACAGTACTGGGAGGTGTCCTCAGAATAGCTGAGGACTGAGTGCCAGCTGCTTCTCCTGCTGTTTACTTCAGGCTCCTTGTTTACACTGCTACATTTAGTTGTTGATGAGGTTGGGGAATCTCTTAGGGGCTTTTCTAGCAGCCACTCTTTAAAAAAAATTTCTTTATTTTTATTGTTGACACTATTGCAGATGTCCCCATTTGGCCCCATTACCCTTTTGCCCCCCTCCTCCCAGGCCCTGCTCCCCCTTCCATCTGGCCGTCACCGCGGTGTTGTCTGTGGGTTATGCATATATGCTTTTTTTGCTAATCCCTCCACCTTCTTTCATCCAGTCCTCCCCATCCCCCTCCCATGACAGTTGCCAGTCTGTCCCATGTATCCATGCCTCTGTTTCTATTTTGTTCATTACTTTATATTGTTCATTAGATTCCACGTGTAAGTGAGATCATATGGTATTTGTCTATCTCTGACTGGCTTATTTCATTTTAGCAATCACTCTTTAGAAACCTTTATTACATCTTTAATTGATTTTAGAGTAAAAAGTATTTTTATTTTTAGGTCCACACACCAAAAATTAGAAAGATTTGCCATATTTTAAAGTATAATTTATCCCTTTCTGCTTTCTTACTCTTGTAGGTTATCAATATGCATCTACTTACATATAGGTATTTAGACCTAACGGTATTCAGTAGTTTTCCTATACCTATAGGATTAAAGGTTTAACATATTTAGAGGCAATTTGTTATTTCAGCCTGTTAATGTACCAAAGCTTGTTTAATCTCTCCCAGTTGCTGCACCACTAGTTATCCTTTTCTCACTGTTACAACTGTCAGCTATAAAACTCTTTATGTAAAAAGGATTTTTTTCCTCTTACATTATTTCACTGGTGTATATTCTCAAAAATAGAGTTCTTGAGGTAGAATGTTTTATTGCTTTTGTTGCTCAGTACACATATATGAAAGATGGCTCTCTAACATGATGGCATTAATTTATAATATAAATGTTTCCCTACAGCCCCATGAACATGGGCTTTTATAACTCTAACTTATTTTTGTGAATATAGGAATAAGGTAATGCCATATGTATATGTAGGAAATTTAATTTGCATTTTAATAGTGAAAGTTAAAACAATTTTTTAAAGATTGTATTTACTTTATTTTTAGAGAGAGGGGAGGGCAGAATAAAGGGATAGAAACATTGGTGTGTGAGAGATATGGCTTCTCACACCGCCCCCAACTGGGGACCTGGCCTGCAACCCAGGCATGTGCCCTGACTGGGACTCGAACCAGTGACCTTTTGGTTTGTAGGCCGGCACTAGTCCACTGAGTCACACCAGCCAAGGCTAAAATTTTTCTATATATTATTTGTTTCTTTTTGCATGAACCATCTGTTTTTATCCTTTGACTACTGTATAGTAGACACTCACAGTCTTTACAATTTTTTAAATATATTTTATTGATTATGCTATTAGAGTTGTCTCATTTTTTTCTCCCCTTTATTCCCCTCCACCATCATTGCCCCACCTTAGTTCAGGCTCATAGGTCATATATAGTAAATTCTTTGGCTTCTCCATTTCCCATACTATTCTTAACCTCCCCCTGTCTATTTTGTACCTACCATTTATGCTTCTTGTTCCCTGTACCTTTTCACCCATTCTCCCCCTACTTACTCCCCACTGATAACCTTCCATGTGATCTCTATTTCTGTGGTTCTGTTCCTGTTCTAGTTGTTTGCTTAGTTCATTTTAGTTTTTGTGTTTAGGTTCAGTTGTTGATAGTTGTCAGTTTGTTGTCATTTTACTGTTCATAGTTGTGATCTTCTTTTTCTAACATATGTCCCTCTAACATTTCATATAATAAGGGCTTGGTGATGATGAACTCCTTTAACTTGACCTCATCTGGGAAGCACTTTACCTGTCCTTCCATTCTAAATGATAGCTTTGTTGGATAGAGTAATCTTGGATGTAGGTGCTTGCCTTTCATGAGTTGGAATACTTCTTTCCAGCCCCTTCTTGCCTGCAAGGTTTTTTTTTTGAGAAATCAGCTGAAGTCTTACAGGAACTCCTTTGTAGGTAACTGTCTCCTTTTCTCGTGCTGCTTTTAAGATTCTTTCCTCATCTTTAATTTTGAGTAATATCATTATGATGTGCCTTGGTTTGTGCTTCCTTGGGTCCAACTTCTTTGGGACTCTCTGAGCTTCCTGGAAGTCTATTTTCTTTGCCAGATTAGCGAAGTTCTCCTTCATTATGTTTTCTGTTAAGTTTTCAGTTTCTTGCTCTTCCTCTTCTCCTTCTGGCACCACTACGATTTGGATGCACCACTAGGAGCACTTATAGTTGTCCCGAAGGTTCCTAAGCCTCCCCTCATTCTTTTGAATTCATGTTTCTTCATTCTGTTCTGGTTGAATGTTTATTTCTTCCTTCTGCTCCAAACTATTGATTGGAGTCCTAGTTTCCTTCCCTTCACTGTTGGTTCCCTTTATTTAACTTTTCATAGCCTTCACTTTTTCTTCTATTTTGAGACCATACTCAACCATATCTGTGAGCATCTTGATTACCAGTGTTTTGACCTGTGCATCTGATTGGTTGGTTGGCTATCTCTTCATTGTTTACTTGTATTTTTCCTGGAGCTTTGGTCTGCTCTTTCATTTGGGCAAGTTTTTTTGTCTCCACGTGACTGTTATGTAGTAAGAGGCAGAGCCTTAGGTATTTGCCAGGGCAGGGCAACCCTGGTATCTGCATTGTGGTGCTGCTGTGTGTGTGGGAGGGGTCCAAGAGGGAACACTGCTGCTTGCTCAGCTCTTGGCTGGCCATTCAGTCACTTCCCCCCACTACCCACGAGCAAATTGGGCTGTTGTGGTGCTGATTTGCAGGCGGGTGGGTTTGTGTGTGTTCTAGGACCCTGTCTGTGGGTCTCTCCAATGAACTCTCTTGTAAGGCTAGGAGGTCCTGCTGCCGCCTCAACTCCCACAGGTTTTTTCAGTCAGAGGTTTTGAGACTCTTTCCCTCTCACTGGAATGCCGGTTTGCGTGGTCTGTCTCACTCCCCATTCGTTCCTCCAGGTTTATCCACACGTTAATGTGGATCCCTGGTCTGCCAGCTGCTGCCTTACTGGGAGTCCTCTCTGCCCCTCCTACCGGTCTTCTGGATGAATGTTTCTTCTTTAACTTCTTGGTTGTTGGACTGCCATACAGTTCAATTTTCTGGCAGTTCTTGTTATTTTTTGTTTTTAAATATGTTGTTGTCCTACTTTTGGTTGTGGGAGCAGGCAGCATGTATCTACTTACACTTCCATCTTGGCTGGAGGTCCTTTACATTTTTTTGTTTGTTTGTTTCTTTCCATTTTTCTTGAGGTTAGTCTATCTTACTAATTTCTTACATTCTTGCTCTTCCTTTTAAAAAAATTATTTGTATTATTGATTTTACTTACTGATTTTTAGAGGGAAAGACAAACATCAAATAAGAGAAAATATTCCTCTTATTTATGTATTCCTTGGTTGCTTCTGGTATATGCCCTGACAGAGATCTAACCCTCAACCTTGCTGTATCGGAACAATGCTCTAACCAACTGAGTTACCTGACTAGGGCCCATTATTGTTCTTGTTGTGATTTAGACTTTTATTATTATGTTGAAATACTAACTATTGGATGAATCATCTGCTGCCACTCCTATTAACTTTCTTAATTCTATTTTTTCCTCATATGTTACTATATTTTGGTCTCACAGTTCTCACAGTGTTTATCTCTTCTGTGATTGAAATTGGCTTTGACAATTGTTTTTTATAAATGAAAATGTAAAAAATAAACTTTTATCTTTCTACCTTCTGTTTTTTTAAAAAATACAGGTTTATTAGTATTCTTTATCCTCTATTATTCAAATATTGTAAGAATTTTGACTATGAGCTATATTTATGTCTATTCTTTGTCCTCCCTTTCCCACTCTCTTGCTAACTAAATGCTTCGTCTTTGTAAATCTAAGTTTTAAACTTGTAGACAACTTTGAGAATACAGTCCAAGATGATATAGTCTAAAAAATTACTTTTTAATTTAGTTTTCAGTGTGGACAACAAATCAAGGAATTAAGAGCACAGCATGAAGAAAATATTAAAAAGTTAGCAGACCAGTTTTTGCAGGAACAAAAGGTAAATTTAAAAGAATACTTAAATCAAAATATGTTTTTGTTATAAATGTTGTAATTAAGAAATTAAAATATGTACTTTTGTCATAAAACATTGTATTTTAAGTATTCTAGCCGGCCTGATTTTAAAAATGACTTGCAATGGTTTTATTGCTGAGAAAATGACATATTTGCAAAACATAACATTAACTCTTAGAACTAATTTTAGCTAAATATCTTTTATCTGACTTTTAAAAATAACTTTTGCTCTTAATATATCTCTCAGATTGTAAAGTGGAAAAGATTTTACTGAACAATCAGTTACTTCCTATTTATGCTTTTGAGAACCAGAAAAATAATTGTGAAACTTTCTCCTTAATTATAAATCTCTGCTATTCTGTGTTCCCTTTTAAAACATAGAAATTAAATACTAGCCACTATTTTGATGTACGTTTTTGGGAGTGTCAAATTTCTAAATTGATTTATCTATTTTCAGTGGATATACAGGGTCCGGCAGAAATAACGCCTGCATAAGTATGGTTGGTAGCATAATAATATGCGTGTAATAATTTATAGTTTTAATTTGAACATTTTATCTAAAATGTCATGTGGTATGCTTGAGTATGATATTGTTATGTTACAGAATTATATGCTTTATGATTTTGTAATAAAAAAGGGGTGTTATTTGTGCCAGACCCTGTATATTACCAAAGGCCCTACTAGCAGTAGAGGGAATTTGTCTAAAGATTACTAGTCATTGGACATTCATTTTTCTACACCTTGTAATCTTATCTAAGTAGCTGTGATTTGTAAGAAGTCTTGTAATTTAAAATAAAGAGAGGTTACAGCGAAAAATAATAATCTTCCTCTGTGGTAGCATCTCCTCCGGAGAACTGGCTGTTAAGAAAATCAGGTTTTCATTCTTAACTGTTTCAATATTTTACAGCATGATATTGAGAGCATTGTTTTTTCTGTATTTCAATTTTTGAATCTACAAAATGGAATATCTGCTGCCTGTCTGCAGCCTACCTAGAAGAGATATGGGTGTAGATTGCTGGCAGATGGCAGGCCTGAGTAAGCTAGTGGCATAGAGGCATTGAGAACAAGTGGAAGATATTATTGACACACTGGGTAGTTAGAGGAGCATAGCAGAACACAAAAGGAAGGGGAAGAGACATTGCTGTTGCATTTGTACTATTACAAGCCCATATAAATAATGGGGTGCGTTTGCTCTCTTCTATTCTTCCAAAAAGCACAGTTGAGAGCTTTCCCGTTTTTCCAGTGTAGTTCTCTCTTTCTGCTCTGCTATACTGGGCTATTTTTATATTATTAATTAAGGTACTTTTCAGCAATTCTTTACCTTTATCCTGCCCTAACTGGAACAGGCAGGGAGGAGGGAGATGCTTAGAGAACTCCTTTCTAGGGTAACCAGTCCTTAACCTTTAGAGAAACTGCCTAATTCTACTCCCTACTCCTTTATTCCCTGTTCTTCAACTACTGTAACAAGTTGATTATGTGAAATTTGAGTTTTTTCATAGAACAAATCCAATGTAAGCTATATCAAACAAGTGTAAGTTGTATTCAGGGATTTTTTTTTAACCAAATAATTTAGAAATTACTCTGGAGAAGGAGCAGATTAAATCCAGCCTGCTTCCTGTTTTCATACTATCCACAGACAAAGAATGGTTATACATTTTAAAAATGGTTGAAAAATCAAAAGACTATTTTGTGATGGGAAAATTGTTAAGAAATTTTCATTTCATGCCTATAATATAGTATTTTGGAATATAGTCACATTCATTTATTTACTGCTTTCATGCTACAAAGGAAGAGAAATTGTAGACCAGTGGAGACTAAGGAGAACTTGAGGACTTAAATGCAGTGTAGTATCCTGGATTGGATCCTGGAATAGAGAAAAGGGTGTAGTAGAAAAAGTGGTGAAGTCAATAAAGTCTTGTTTGATTAATAGTATACTAATGTTTGCTTTTTAGTTTTGCAGATGTGCCATGCTAATATAAGATGTTAGCATTAAAGGAAATTGAGTGAGAGTTCATTACTTTTTTGTGAAGTTAAAATTACTTCAGAGAAAAATAACTTTTTTGTGAAGTTAAAATTACTTCAGAGAAAAAAGTTACTTAAAAAAACAATTAGGGTGCCCCTTTACCAAATCACCAGCATTATACTTAGAAAACCTTCTTATTTTGAAAGAATATTTAATATTACCCATTCATATAAAGGTACAATCATTAATAACACATCAAAGGGGTAGCTTTGTTAACTAGTTAACTATATTAAATGGAAAAGTATTTTTGAACAGCAGTTCATGGACTTTTAAGTTTTGTTTAATATTGTTTGTTTTTTCCACATCTACAAAGCAGTAGAATACTATAAAAATAGCCTGTGATATAAAATATACAGAGATGCAGAATAGTTGCTCAGGTTGTGCCTCATCGATTTTCTCACCCTGTTCTTCGTACTGACACATACAAAAATTTCATTTTGCCATTTCATTCATTAACAGTTAAGCTCTGAGATTTGGCTATTGCTTACCAAATTCTCAGAAAATATGGGAGTGAGAAAGACTGTGGTTTGAATTCCTTCTCCCCAATTCTCTAGCTTTGTAACCTTAGACAAGCTACTTAACTTCTTTAAGTTTTATTCTTCCTCACACTGTTTATCTCTGCTAGAGGATAAATCAGAAAGCAATTTGTAAACTGTGAGGCACAGTAAAAATGTTTGTTGTTGATTTTATCTGTCAGGTACACTGGAATTATCAAAGAACCTTTTTTCTTTGTCTTTTTTAAAGATTTTATTTACTTTTAGAAAGGCAGAAGGGAAGGAGAAAGGGAGACAAACATCCATGTGAGAAATAGCAATCGGTTGCCTCTTACATGCCCCCCAACTTAGGACCTGGCCCACAACCCAGGCATGTGCCCTGGCCTGGAATCAAACATGATGTTTTGGATATTTTGGCCCCTGGGAGGATGCCCAGCCCACTGAGCCACACCAGTCAGGACACCTTTTTTCTTTTTATTGTGACAAATTTTTAAATTTGGCTCATGTAATTCTAGATTTCCTGTAGTTTTTTAGTACTATTTTTTATAACATTACTTAATGATTACATTGCGTAGTGCTTTACCAGTGACAAACCATGTATGTGTAAATGTGTGAAATATTAAGTATAAGGACCCATATTGCAACCGAAGCAAATCTACTTGACTCTTTATCTCTCTCAATTTTCCACTGAGGCAACTCAACCAATACAAAAGAGAAAACTGGCCCACAAGTAGAATTAAGTCAGGTCTAACCATATTCCCACAGCACTCAGGCGTAGGGGCCCAGCGGCCATAAGGGGTTAAGGAGAGGGTTTCTCACCGCAGGAGTGGTGATAGAAACCTAGTTTCTGGCCTCAAGGCCGTTCTGAGTCCTGACTGCCTCCCTACTGCTAGCTATCTGATTGTTCCCGTGCACAAGAAGGAATATAGTCTGGGCATATGCGTCATGTACCAAAGATGTAACTCTTAAGGTTACTCTTTGTTCTTTGTTTGTGGCTTGTATAAAAAGGCTCCAGCCATTACAATAAACTCGCTATGACCAGCTGAGTTTTGGTCCTCTCTATTATTATTATTATTATTATTATTATTATTATTATTAATTAATAATAATATTATCCCTCACCCTGACTTACGACCCCCTGCCGCAGCGGGCTGCGGCACTCAGGATAATGTCCAACTGTAGACCTCCACAATAACCTACAGTGCCCAGCAAGACTCTCTTCTTGCTGGACCACTCCCTTAGAATAGTCAAAGAGAATTACCTCTGTCTAATATTTTAGGCCATTCACTGGAATTAGAGACTTTTAAAAGGTGTTGGTTATGCTTTGACTTCATATCATCTATAAAAGCTGAAAAGAAAATAATATATCTGACATCTCCAGGTGTTTGGAATTTGGACCCATGGTATATGTTTCTGAAAATGAACTATTTCAGAACATTTAGTTAATAGTTGTATCAATGATTTAACATTTTGAACTGAAAAGTATTTACTGTTACCAAATCTTTATTTAACAGCAAGATGCCAACAATTTTGAATTAAAAGGTGGAAATGAATTGGGTACAAACAATCATGCAGTACCTAAAAATGTCCCACAAGTACCTGAGAATGCTGCAGAAAAGAACGAAGAGCCCTCGAGCAATCATATTCAACAGGGGAAAGGTATTACAGTTGTTTCGTTTTGTGTTAACAGCATAATGACTTTTCTCATTTTGAAGTGAATATCTCCAATCATAATGAATATTGTTTGATTTTAGTTCAGTTATGATTAAGTGTCTGTATTGTTTCAAATGTACATCCTTTGATAGAGAAAAAACAGTAAGTTATTTTAGAGTTACAACTTTATGTCCAAAGTGAGATATAAAGATATTCTGTGAGTGTAGCTTATTGCTTTAGAAACTGATTGTTACCTTCCTTCAAAACAATTTCAATTTATGTAAGAAAAAATAAAGAATTATGTCTTTTGTTACTTGGGCAGAGCAAATCAAACCAGGTGGTGATGCAGGAATGCCTGGAATAGAAGAGAATGATCAAGCAAAAGTTGAAGACCTTCCAACTGGTAAGTAAAAGTCAGTAGAGTATTTAACTAATGTGATCTTACTATTTTTCATGTGACCTTTTCTCTTTTTAAGTAACACCTGAGAAAAGTTACAGATATCTGTATGATTCATGTTGCCAGTTAATTAACTACCCATTAATTGCCAGGACTTTGTGGATATAATTTGTATGAAAAATTTTGCTAAAGTGTATATAGTACTTGTTTTTGCCATTATAACAGTCAGCCATCTTTTAACCTTTTCTTTTTTGACTCAGAGTTATTGTTCATGACACTTATGCTGTGTTGGAGCCATTTATGTTTACTGAAAGTATGTATGGCTTATTTCCTTCAGACTAAATGTTCCCAGATTGCTGTGTTGTTGGTGTGCTTTAATACAACATAATAATTCCCTTACACAGGGAATTAGGCTTGTCCCTTTTTAGGACTTGGCTTGTCCTTCAGTTAATTACCCCATACTTTAAGTAGTTTATTCACTATTTTTTCTTTTATGGTCACTTCTCCTCACTATACATCTCCTTTTTCATTAATGTTTATTACTCATCCATTTCCATTTGAAATCTGTCACTGCTGCTTTCCTAATACCATCCAGTCTTTTTCCATGTCTTTGTTTTTCTTGCCATTTCTGTTTCTTGGCTATCGTAGGTATCCCTCGCTGCTGACTCCAATTTATTATGTTAGAAAATCAGAAGTAATGACTTATCTGTGGTTATTCTTGGCTGTAAAAACAATCTCAGTGATTACTTCTGTGGTCACAGCTTATTGTATGTGACTGAAGTTGCTGAATATTTGAGGCCCAAATGAAGTTTCGTTTTTTCATGTGTATTCTTTTGTTATCTCCTCAAATTCTTTCATGCCTATCTTTTGGGTTCCAAGTCACAGTGTAGTTCCCTAAAATAAAGGTAAGGCCAAGAGTAATAACATGCATTTAAAAATACGGAGCTAGAGTGAGCATAATTTGTTTGTAAGACAGTGAAGTTATCCAGTGACTCTTAATGTGTGGCCCTTGGACCCCTAGTATCAGCATTACCCAGGAACTTGATAGAAATGCAAATTCTTGGACTTCCAGCCAAGATGGAGGCGTAGGTAGACACACTGTGCCTCCTTGCACAATCAAAAGAAGGACAACAACAAATAAAAAAAACAACAACCAGAACTGACAGAAAGTTGATCTGTATGGCCGACTGACAACCAAGGAGTTAGAGAAGAAACATTCATCTAGACTGGTAGGAGGGACAGAGACAGGCAGCTAGGCAGAGAGAACTTGTAGCAAGGCAGCGGCTGGCAGACTGGGCAGTCCCACATTCCCATGCAGATAAACTGGGAGGAACAACTGGAGAGCCAGACAGACCTTGAAACCCAGGGTTCCAGTGTAGGGAAATAAAGCCTCAAAACCTCTGACTGAAAAAACCTGTGAGGGCTGAGGCAGCAGGAGAAACTCTGAGTCTCACAGGAGAGTTCATTGGAGAGACTCACAGGGTCCTAGAACACACACAAACCCACCCACCTGTAAATCAGCACCACAACAGCCCAATTTGCTCGTGGGTAGTGGGGGGAAGTGACTGAATGGCCAGCCAAGAGCTGAGCAAGCAGCAGTGTTCCCTCTTGGACCCCTCCCACACACACAGTAGCATAACTAGTGAGGTGGGTTGCCCCACCCTGGTAAACACCTAAGGCTCTGCCCCTTACTACATAACAGTCACGTGGAGACAAAAAAATTTGCCCAAATGAAAGAGCAGATAGATCAAAGCTCCAGGAAAAATACAAGTAAACAATGAAGAGATAGCCAACCAATGAGATGCACAGGTCAAAACACTGGTAATCAAGATGCTCACAGATATGGTAGAGTATGGTCTCAAAATAGAAGAAAAAGTGAAGGCTATGAAAAGTTAAATAAAGGGAACCAATAGTGAAGGGAAGGATACCAGGACTCCAATCAATAGTTTGGAGCAGAAGGAACAAATAAACATTCAACCAGAACACAATAAAGAGACAAGCATTCAAAAACATGAGGGGAGGCTTAGGAACCTCTGGGACAACTTTAAACTTTCCAACATCTGAATCCTCGTGGTGCTAGAAGGAGAAGAGGAAGAACAGGAAATTGAAAACTTCTTTGAAAACATAATGAAGGAGAACTTCGCTAATCTGTCAAAGAAAATAGACTTCCAGGAAGTCCAGGAAGCTCAGAGAGTCCCAAAGAAGTTGGACCCAAGGAAGCACACACCAAGGTACATCATAATGATATTACTCAAGATTAAGATGAGGAAAGAATCTTAAAAGCAGCAAAAGAAAAAGACAATTATCTACAAAGGAGTTCCTGTAAGACTTCAGCTGATTTCTCAAAAAAAAAAAAAAAAAAACCTTGCAGGCAAGAAGGGGCTGGAAAGAAGTATTCCAAGTCATGAAAGGCAAGCACCTACATCCAAGATTACTCTGTCCAACAAAGCTGTCATTTAGAATGGAAGGACAGGTAAAGTGCTTCCCAGATAAGGTCAAGCTAAAGGAGTTCATCATCACCAAGCCCTTATTATATGAAATGTTAGAGGGACATATGTAAGAAAAAGAAGATTACAACTATGAACAGTAAAATGACAACAAACTGACAACTATCAACAACTGAACCTAAACACAAAAACTAAAATGAACCAAGCAAACAACTAGAACAGGAACAGAATCACAGAAATAGAGATCACATAGAAGGTTATCAGTGTGGAGTGGGTGGGGGGAGGATGTGTGAACAGGTACAGGGAATAAGAAGCATAAATGGTAGGTACCTAGAAAATAGACAGGGGGAGGTTAAGAATAGTATGGGAAATGGAGAAGCCAAAGAATTTATATGTAGGACCAAAGGACAGGAACTAAGGTGGGGGAATCATGGTGTGGCGGGGGTACAGTGCAGAGGGAAAGAGGAGAAAAATATGGGACAACTATAATAGCATAATCAATAAAATATATTTAAAAATTTTAAAAAGATAAACAAAAATGGCCCAAATGAGAGAATAGATCAGAACTCCAGAAAAAGGACTAAACGAAATGGAGATCAGCAATTTATCAGATGCAGAGTTCAACTGGCTGACCAATTGTCACCTAGGTGATTTGATATTTTGCCAAAAAACTCTGTATAAGGCATGGTGCACGAGTGAGCGTGTTATGATGAAGCTGCCTGCTAATCATCAGTTGCCCATAGCTGCAGCCTTCTGAATTATCCAAATAGTTTCCACAGGAGAACGTTCAGACTTAATGCAAAATTTAATGCAGATTCGTTGCTCTGCTCACACAGTCACTTTGACTGCCATGGTCACACAGTGCACATGCTCACTGAGTGGCATCTAGTACCCTCACTGACTAGTACAGTGAAGTTGTCATTGTTCACACATGCACGTTGCAGTCCACTCTTCTTGGCTGCCAGGTTACTATCAATGTTGTGCAAACCGTTCTCATTATAGTAACAATGGCTGAATATTGTTTGGACTAACCTCATTTATTAACAGTTGTTTACAAGTGCTTGTCTGCTAATTTTAGCAACTGGATTATCTTTGAGTCTATTTCTGTTGATTACTTTTTTCATTGATTACTTTTTTTATTGATTATAGGTCAGATCCCCTGCTTCTTTATATGTCTAGTTATTGTTTTGTGTGCTGTTGGAATTCTAATCTAAGGAAATACTGATTTTGTTGTCTTCAACTAATGGTGTTGAGTTTTGTTCTGGAAGAGAGTAATATTACTTGCAGATCCTCTTCCTTTTGTCAAGCCTGGTTCTTTTGTCGAGCTTGGTTAGGGCTGGTCAGTTTTCATTTTGTTCTAGATCTGAGGACATAGCCCTTAATTCTAGGGTATGATACCTACTTTTGTAGCAGTACTTGTAGCATCTATTATAAATTCTCAAGATGTGCAATAAGATTGTCTACTATGTCTGGGCCAGAGAAACATTGTCTTCGAGTGCTAATGTGAGCTCCGTTATTTCTCTTTAGGTCTATAAACCCTGTAGCATGTGCTCTCAGTTAGGCATGTTATTTCTGCTCATGTACACAAAGCAAGCATAAGAATGTTACATCAGCCCTGGCTCGTATAGCTCAGTGGATTGAGTGTGGGCCTACAAACCAAAGGATTGCTGGTTCAATTCTGATTCCAGGGCACATGCCTGGGTTGCGGGCCAGGTCCCCAGTGAGCGGGGGCATGTGGGACGCAACCACACATTGATGTTTCTGTCCCTCTCTTTCTCCTTCCTGTTCTCTCTAAAAATAAATAAATAAAATCTTTTTTAAAATACTGTTACATCATTATTTTGCATTTAATATTCTTGCTTCAGAATGATTAATATTTTTTATGGGCAATTGATAATCAAAGTTTCATGAGCCTCTCAAAACATTACTCAGGATTCCTATGCAAACTATGTAATCAGGAGGCTCAACAAATTGGTTAGGACTGGTAGTTTGGAAACCAGAAAAGTTGGTGTTCATGCTGCCTGTCACTATGAGAACCAATAAGTAGAGACAAGGATTGAATCTTTATAGACACTTTATTCAGATGCTGGCAATTTGAAAAGATGGTGGGTTATGTACCTTGAAAAACCATCTTAACATCACATCTCAAGCCAGCTCTTTTTATAAGGAGAAAAAAAGGGTAGGTAAGAGGTTTGGAATTAAGGGGAAAAGGTTAGTTAGATAAAAGTTGCAGTTTGGTGATTGTCCTAGCATCCCAGTGATTCTTTATCTGGGTCCTGGTTGGCGGACGTTCTCTCCCTGGAGCACAATGGCTCAGATACCATATGCTTGCAGTCCACCTAAATTGTTTTTGGGTCTCCTGAAGTCAGGTTTGGTCTGGTCATATATTCCAGTTCCTGGAACAACAGCTTTCTATATTCATTTATCACTAAGCCTTTTAACTATAAGCTAAAACTAAAAAAAAAATTTTAGTGTGTTTTATTGATTATGCTATTACATTTGTCCTAATTTTTCCCCTTTACTCCCCTCCACCTGGTACACCCCTTCCCTCCAGCGGTCCCCACCCTTAGTTGATACCCATGGGTTGTGCATATAAGTTCTTTGGCTTCTCCATTTCCCGTACTATTCTTAACATTCTCCTGTCTATTTTCTAGCTACCAATTATGCTTCTTAAACACTGCACCTTTCCCCCCATTCTCCCCTTTCTCCTTCCCAGCTGATAACCCTCCAAATGATCTCTGTGCCTATGACTCTGTTCCTGTTCTGGTTGTTTGCTTAGTTTGTTTTTGTTTTTGTTTCTTAGATTCAGTTGTTGATGGTTGTTTAATCTTCTTTTTGTTAAATAAATCCCTTTACCATGTCATGTAATAATGGCTTGGTGATGATGAATTCCTTTAGCTTTACCTTGTCTGGAAAGCACTTTATCTGCCCTTCAATTATAAATGATAACTTTGCTGGATAGAGTAATTTTGGTTGTAGGTCCTTGCCTTTCATCACTTTGAATAGTTCTTTCCAGCCCCTTCTTGCCTGCAAAGTTTCTTTTGAGAAATCAGCTGACAGTCTTATAGGAACTCCTTTGTGGATAACTCTCTGCTTTTTCTTACTGCTTTTAAGATCCTCCTTTTATCTTTAACTGTTGACATTTTAATTATGATGTGCCTTTGTGTTGTCCTTTTTGTATGCAACTAGTTTGGGACTCACTGTGCTTCCTGGACTAGTGTCTCTATTTCCTTTGCCAAATTAGGGAAGTTTTCTTTCATTATTTTTTCAAAGAAGTTTTCAATTTCTTGCTCTCCCTCTTCTTCTTCTGGTACCCCTGTGATTCAGATATTGGAATGTTTAAAGTTGTCCCAGAGGTTCCTAAGCCTGTTCTCATGTTTTTGAATTCTTGTTTCTCCTTTCTGTTCCAGTTTATTTCTTCCTTTTGTTCCAAATCATTGATTTGAATCCCAGCTTCCATCTCTTCGCTTTTGGTTCCCTGTATATTTTTCTTTACTTTGCTTATTGTATTCTTAATTTCTTCCTCTATTTTGTGGCTATACTCAATGAATTCTTCTGTTAGCATCCTGATCACCAGTATTTTGAACTCTGTATCTGGTAGCTTGGTTGTTTCTGTTTCATTTAGTTCTTTTTCTGTGGTTTTGTTCTGTTCTTTCATATGGGTCATATTTCTTTGCCTCCTCAATTTGGTGGCCTCCCTGTGTTTGTTTCTGTGTATTAGGCCGAGGTGATTTTACTCTCTGTCTTAGTTGTGTGGTCTATGTAGAAAAGGTACCTGTGAATTGTGTGGGGCAGAGTCTTAGGTAATTGCTAGGTTGAGGCAATCCACTTCACTGCTTTGTGACCCTGTATGTTAGGGTGGTGCTCAAAATGGGAACGGTGCTATTGCCTGGCTTCTGAAGGCCTGCTCATCCCTCACCCTGCTTCCAGTCACCTCCCCCACCTCCCCTGTGCAATTGGTGCCTTTCTTGTTGCTGCTGTGATGTTGGTGTGCATTCTAAGCCCATGCGGGCTCTTTAAGCAGCTAAAATCTGGCAGTTTATTCTGCCGCCCCAACTCCCATTGGTTTTTGTAGCCAGAAGTAATGAGGGTCTATCTTCCTGGTGCTGGAACCCTGGGCTGGGCAGTCTGGCCTAGGGCTAGGATTGCTCACCCTTTAGGTATTCCTCCGGATATTTACCTAACACGTGTGAATGTGGTGCTATGCATTCCACTGCTGCAGCCTTTCTGCGCCACACTTCCTCTCCATCTCATTTCCATGACTCCACCCCTCTTACCGTTTGGATGAGTGTGGCTTCTTTAAATCCTTGGTTGTTAGACTTCCATACAGCTTGATTTTCTGATGGTTTTGGGTGTTACTTGCTTTGAGATCTGGTTGTCATTCTTTTTGTGGTGCCTGATGAGGCGAAGCATGTCTGCCTATGTCTCCATCTTGACTGGAAGTCTAAAGCTAAACATTTTTTTAAAGATTTGATTTATTTGTTTTTTAGAAAGGAGAAGGGAGGAAGAGAGGGAGGCAAACACCAATGTCTGGTTGGCTCTCACATGCCCTCACTGGGTACTGGGCCTGCAACCCAGGCATGTGCCCCGACTTGGGATTGAACCAGTGACCCTTTGGTTCATAGGCCAGCACTCAACCACCACGCCACACCAGTCGGGCTAAAGCTAAACATTTTTAACTGTTGAGTTCGTCCATCAGTTTTACATTTAAATGTTCTTATTTCTTCAGGCTGCATGTTGGACTTTTTTTATTCTAAGGATAAATGCATAACTTTTACAACTCTGAATACTTAAGTATATATTTAAAAAGGGGTTCTCAGCCCCGATTCTAGTGTGTGTGGCTTCCAGACACCAACAAGCAATTCTCAGAAGCCAGCTGGGTGTCCAAGAATTCAACTCACTGTCTGGCAGTATCTAACCAGAGATAGAATCGCTTCCACCAGTGGAGGAATGTCTCACAAGACTGCCCTCTACTTCAGATGCCAGTCACAAGCCCAGATTGTTACCTGTATTTCTGATTGACTAGCTATATAAATCAGAGCTTCCTACCACCCCTCTGCAGTAGATTAATTTGCAAGAAGAGCACACAGAAGTCAAGAAAAGTCATTTAATACTAGATTCCCATTTTATTACAAAGAATGTTAAAAGATTCAAATCAACAGTCAGATGAAAACGTATATAGGGCAAGGTCTGGAACTGTGCTATGGGTTCTGTGCTATGGGGTGCTAAGGGAGCTTCTATCCTCTTTGAGCTTGGGGCCTGACACAATGGCACATGTAAGCATTCTAATTCCCCAGCATAGAAGCTGTATGAAAAAGGACCAGCAAGTTGTCCTTTTGGATTTTTATGGAGGCTTCATTACATAGTTATGATTGATTAAGCCATTGGCCATTGGTGATTGATTCAACCTCAAGCCCCTGTCTTCTGCCTGAAATGTGGGTGGGACTGAAAGTTCCCATCCTCTAACCACCTGGTTGGCTCCTACTGGCAGCCACCTCCTATCCCTAGTTGCTTTTCAAAAGTTACTTCATTAACATAACACAAGATACCTTAATCACTCTCATCACTTAGGAAATTCCCAGGGTTTAAGGAGCTCTGTGCCAGAAACAGGACAGAAAAACCCCAAAATACGTATTCCTTATTTTATGTCACAATATCACAATATATTGATATTTAATAGAGTATTAGCAGATATTCTCACAAATCAATCATGCAAGGTAAATCCAAATCATGCACTAAATTAAAGTTATACAGTTAATTAATTGTAGAGCCATGACTTGAGCCCTGATCTACCTAAATCCAAAGGCCATGCTATTTATTTTTTATTCACTTCTCTGTGCAAGAGAACCACGTTTGGAGCTTTTGATAAATGCGGATACCAAGGTACCATCCCCATATTCAGCATACGTTTGGGTTGGTATCTGTAATACTGTAGTGGTGCTGTAACAGGGTGCAGCCAAGAGGGGGACCCCAAATAGGGATTTGTAATGGAGTCCAGAACTCAAGATATCCAGGAAATATTAGAAAAATACTGTTTTTTTCTAATATTGGTTCTTTGGTTCTGTGCTATGGGGTCATACCTGCTCAGACTTACCATGGCAGCCCAGTAAAGCTGGAAGGAAATGGGAGTGCTGGCAGGTGTAACTCAATGTGGGAGGAGTCGGAAATGGGGCTGCAGAGGAATATTGGCACAGGGATTTAAACCCAGTCACGGCAGCCACATGGGGGAAGAACCATGTGGCTTTGGCAGAGTGGGGACCCCAAGGCTTTGGCGAGAGTCAGGTCCATGCAGCTTTGGGGTGCTTCCTTTTGCCACATGGCTTAGGAAGCAGGATAGACCTTGCCTGGTAGAAAAGGGGTGAAAGGACTCTTGCTGGTGGGCCATGAGAAGGTGCCACGTGGCTTGGATTAACTGGAGATCGTGGCGGCAACACAGCTGATAGTGCCGAGAGCCCAAATCACTGACCTCTACTTCTTTTCCTGAGATACGGTACCCCAGACTGGGCAGAGGGAGAAGGAAGGACTGTGTGCGTCTGTGGGTGTTCTAAAGGACTTTAGTATTTTAATGAAGACATTAAGTCATTAGTCTTAAGTCTGTATAACTTTTAAATAAATAATTCCTTTCCTTTTCACCAATCTCTGGCATTGAGAGAAGTCTTTCCTCTGGTGGCAAGCAAAGTGAACCTAGTACGGGGAGGGAACCCCCAGAGAAAAAAGAGGGGTCCTTTCAGTAATAGTATATCATACACCTCCCTCCCTGGGGTCTGTTCTGTAACAGTGCCAGGGTTGAGGATTATTGCTTGTTAGTGCCATACTCCTTCTCCATAGTGACAGGCACTTGATTGTGAAAAGCTGTAAGGTGGGAAACTGGAAGTGTGTGTTTTTAATGTTGTAGCCCAGTCATTGGAAAGAAAATGAGAGTATAAGGCAAGGATGGTTCTTTTTTTTTTTTTTTGGCTCTCAGAGTAGAGGCTTCAACTGAAAGCCAATAGAGATGTGAAGGAGGATTAATTTAAACCTACTAACTTTTGCAAGTATTTGATCCAGTTGTTGCAGAAATGACACTTGGAATTTTTAAGTCAAGTGAGAGGTGTGTATCATCTCTACTATTATGAATTCCAGTTTCCACATCTGTAAAAGGGGGTATCTATCTCAGATAGATTTAAGGGTGACATGAGATTAGTGCTTGTTTCATACTAAGAACTCTCAGATAATGGGACCTACTATTATAATTAGTACTATTATTGCCTCCTTTGGAATTACCAGATATAGTCCCAGTCCTTGGTCCCCTAACCACCTGTTCCTAATGTTTTTACTGTTGTGTCTATACATGGTCTTTTTTAACACTTTCTGCTCACAGCTTTCTTTGCAGTTCCTCAGATATATGGTGCACCTCCTATCTCAAGGCCTTTGTTTGTATTTGCTGGTTTCAGCCTGAATGTTCTTCCTCTGCACTTCATTCACACCTCTGCTCAAATGTCTCTTCTCCAAAATGCCTTCCCTTACCAAACTATCTGTAATAGTATCTTCCACCACTCTCTATCACATCCCTGTTTTACTTTATATTTAACACTTATAATATATTCAATGCATACTTCTTTATTATTACACCCAACAAGAATGTAGCATCATAGGGCAATAACTCTGTTTTGTTCACTACTGAATCTCCAGCTTTTTAGAACATTGTTTAGCATATAGTAGATACTTAAATATTGTTGAGTGATTGAATTTCTGTACTGAGAGTTCTCTTTTATAAAAAAATACAAAAGCCAGGACCATAGCAGTATAAAAACCATGTGCTCTAGTGGCTTTGTGTCCTGTATGTTGTCTTTATGGTAAATAGAATTTATCATTTTATGTTGGTATTTTGCCTTAATAGTGGCTTTATCAATGATATATCTTTAATGGCCTAGTTATTAATGATATTATCTGATAGCAACATACTATTATCTGTTGACTTGTATATTTTTCTGGGTTTCAGTAATCCTCAGAGGAGAGGACCAGGGTAAAATATATAAGGGGTTAGAACTGCTTTAATATTGTAAATTATTGTTTGCAGTCTTTTTAGTGTTTAATTCCCCTCCCCCCATACTTGTATTGTCTTTGAGATCGTATTTACTATTCTCTTAATTTGATTAGGAAGTACACACAGCCATTGACCTGATGCTTAGGACTTTCCTGAGAATTTACTCTATTATGTAGGTACAAAAATGCTCATCATAAAGTTGTTTATAATGACAAATTAAATACCACATAAATGGTATAGGGAGGGTTATATCTATAAAATGTTGTAGTCATTAAAAATAGTAATGATATTGAGCTGTATTTATTAACATACAAATATATCTATGATTTTTAAATTAGAGAAACAACTTGGAATAAAGCAAGTATGATATAATCTCATTTTCTGTGGAGGAAAAATTAGTTTCTTATACATGTATAGATAAAAAGTCTGAAGAACCCTACACAAAATTAAAGAGTGAGATTAACACTCTTAATTTTCTCCAAGTTCACTGGTAGTTTTCTAGATTTTTATTTGTTTCAGTACACTAACTATAAATATTAATTCTGACCCCTGGGAAAACTTCTAACTACCTTGTCCTAGGTATAAATAAATCCACCTTTCCCCTTAGTCCAACAAAAATAAGGCTGGAATTTTTTAAAAGGAGATTTTTTCTAGGAAGACGGATGGATAGCCAACACATTATGAAAAGGTACTCAACATCCATAGTTATAAGAGAAATGCAAATCAAAACCACAATGAGATACCACTTCACACCTGTTCAAATGTCTATTATCAATGAGAGAGGAAATAACAAGTGTAGAAGAGGATGTGGAGTAAAGGGAACCCGCACACACTGCTAATGGGAATGTAAATGGGTGTGTCCACTATAGAAAACAGGAAGGAGATTCCTCTAAAAATTAAGAATAGAGCTAGTATATATGACCAAGCAATCTCTCTTCTGCGTATCTACCCCAAAAGTATGAAAACACTTATTTGTAGAAATATATGTACCCATATGTTCACTGTAGCATTATTCACAATAGCTAAGACATGGAGACAACATAAGTGTTCTTCGAAAAAATGACTAAAGAACTGTATGTACGAGGGCCCACCACCAAAATGGGATTTATTTATAAAAAATTCTGTATTTATTCTTACATGTTTAAACTTAAGTCACCATCAAAGTACTCTCCATTTGAAGGAATACAACCTATTGAGACTTTTTTCCTACTAAAAACAGTTTTTGAACTGTCAATTTTGATGCCTTTTAGTGCTTCTGCCGTTTTTTGTTTCACCTCTTCCACACTGGCAAAATGTTTTCCTTTGAGAACTCTTTTTATTCAGGTAAACAAAAAAAGCCATTTGGGCCTAAATTGGGTGAATAGGGAGGGTGGGGCACAGGGATCATGCCGTTTTCTTGTTCAGAAACTGCTGAACACTGAGCAGTGTGAGCAGGTGTGCTTGTAAATCACCTGTCATGAAATGGGCAAATGCATTGAAAGAGTCTTCAAAAAAAATTCACTGAAGCCAAACACAGCCTCTTACAATGCCAGCTGGTATACTGATATGGATGGGTTCCTAGAACCCTCACCTAGTGGGAGAAGCCTGTACTACAAGGGGTCTGTTCTCCAGAAGATAATTTAAAGTTTTTTGGGGTCCCCCCTCATATATATGATGGTATTCTATTCTCCTTTAACAAAGATGAAATTGCCATTTGTAACAACATTGATGGGTCTTGAGCGTATTAGGCTAAATAAGTCAGATGGAAAAAGACAAGAACCATATGATTTTACTCATATGGGATATAAAATAAAAAGCAACAAATGAACAAACAAAATAAATATACAGACTCATAGATATAGACACCAGAATCATGGTTACTGGAGGGAAGGGAGGTGAAGGGAGGACGAAGAGGGTAAAAGGGGTCACATACATGGACAAAAGAGGAGACTAGACTTTGGTGGTGAGCACACAATAGAGTATATTGATGTTGTATTATAAAGTACACTTGAAGTTTATAAATATTATTAACCAGTGCTACCCCAATAAATTTAATTTAAAAATTTTAAAGCAATACAGAGGAAAACAAAAAATAAGTCTGATAAAATAATATATATGATCGGATCCTAATTTTGTTTAAGGTATACAAGGTCTGTCCAGAAAGTATCAAGCCATTTACTATGAAAAATAGAGACATTTATGGGAGAAAATACAAGGTACAAGAAACATTGTACATAGGACAATGATTCCTCAGACTCCTTCAAAGTAGGCACCTTGGGACCTCATACAGTTCTCTCACTCACCATTAGCTGCCCCATCTTATTTTCCTGAATCTCATTGATGGTTGGAAATCTCGTCCCTTACAAAGATGATTTTAGTTCTGGGAAAAGCCAGAAGCTGCAGGGCCCAAATCTGGGCTGTAGCAGGGGCTGAATCACCTGAGTGGTTTTATGTTTTGCCAAAAAACTCTGTACAAGGTGTGACGCATGAGTGGTGTGTTGTGATGAAGCTGCCAGTCACCAGTTGCCCGTATCTCCTGCCTTCTGAATCATCCAAATAGTTTTGACAGGGAAATGTTCAAGCTTAATGCAAAATTTAATGCAGTTTCATTGCTGTACTCACTCAGTCATTTTGAATGTGATGGCCACACAGTACCCATTCTCACTCATTGGCATCTACTGCCCCCACTGACTAGTACAGTGAAGTCATCATTGTTCACACATGCACATTCCAGTCCACTCTCCTTGGTTGCCAGGTTACACTGATGTTGTGCAAACTGTTCTCATTATATTAACAATGGTTGAATTTTTTCTGGACAGACCTCATACAGTATAGTGTACCAAAAAAAACAAAAAACAAAAAACCCACAGCACCGAAGAGATGTTCTCAAAATGGTAACAGTAGTTTTAAGTGGTGAAATGACAGTTATTTTTAAATTTCTTTGTGCTTTTTTATTTTTCCATACTTTCTCTAGGAATATGTATTATGTCAAAGTTAAAAGAGCTCCATATTACTGCTCTGCTTCTACTATAACAGATTTAAATTCCTCTGGATGCTTTCTAAAGTCTCTTTTAATCCAGCTTTTTCCTATCTAAACCATAGTTTTGCCTCCAATAGACACCTTGCTCTTGGACAGGAGGCATTATCATGTAAACTAAGGATGTGTATGATAACTTCTTGTTTAATAGCAGAGGTACTCTCTCGTCTTCTGATTTGTATGGTGCTGGAGCCAGCTATGGTCAAACAGCAATCAGTAAATTTGTAGATCATCACTGACTTCTCTTTCTGAATGTATCTACTGGGTGCTTAGTGTCTTCAGAGTCTGTTAGCAAATCAAAATTGTATTGTTAAACCTACATAGTACTTCTCTTTTAAGATGTTAGATGATAATTGTCATTTAGCTGTCTTATGTGCAGAAGTGGGGATGGGGCATTATAGCTGACAGTAGGAACAAGGTGATGGGAATATTACCTTGATACAGAAAACTTCAACTTTCTATAAATTTGAGTAGATTGCTTTCTTAGTGAATTTTAAATTTCTTGGGTCCTTAAGTTTAGAGATCTATGTCATAATAAACAATATTGAGTGATTAAAATAAACTTTGAGGATTATAAAAGTTTCCCAAGTGTACTAGTTAGGATTGGTTAGGCTGTGGTATATTAATTTACAGCCCCCAAATTGCAGTGACTTACAACAGTAAAGGTTTATTTATTGCTCATATGATAGTCTGGTGCAGGTTGGATGTCTCTCTTTGCAGTTCGTTTTCAAGCAGTGTCCCCTTTCATAATTTGAAGCCACCATTTTCATTTGTAGCCTCCTAAATTGTGGCAAAAAGTGAAGACAGATTATAGGTGATTTGCACAGATTTTAGCACCATGCTTGGAAGTGTCACATTCAGTTTCACCTACGTTCGCATGATCAGAACCCAGTCTTATGAGCCTTAACCACAAGAAAGGCTGATCTTCCCCTGTGCCCAGGAAAAATATAATGAAATAGGATTACATAGCATCATCTCAGCCACCAGGTTTTAGAAGTATAAAATGTGCCACTAGCCATATCTTAGAGATGAGCTTTTCTATTTTTCTATCTTTATCTTTCTTCTCTCTAGCTTTCTTCTTTGCTCTTTCTTTCTATCATGTTAAGCTGCCCAAAGATGTAGTGGAATTAGTGGTAGTGAGTGAAAATTTATCTCTTTCCCTGTTGCCTTCATTTCCTAAGGGAGAAGAAAGTCCCAACTGTATGTATATTTTTGTTAGTAAAGCACTAGGTACAATTTAATTTTCTCTCTTTGAATATAAAATCTCAACTTGTTGTATCACTCATATTTTTTATTTAAATCTGAGCAATTTTGAGTAGCATATTTTTGTTGGTTCACTTAATCCGTAAATGTCAAGTTTTATTTATGCTATATATATAAAATGGTCTCATTGTATCTGAAGAGATTTTTTTACTTACTTTTGATACATTCATCAAATCTTAGTTGAGCTTGTCTTATATGCCAGGCACTATTCTAAGTGTGGGGAATATAGTGGTGAACAAGGTAGAGTTCCTGCTGTCTTATATTCAGTTCATACTTATTGATCACAAGAATTTGTGATGGTGCAATGTACCAGTTAGTAACCACAAATTAACTATATAAGGATTACAAAATTAGGATAAGCATCATAAGATTAGTGCAGTGTAAATAGATTTATGGTGGTTGGTTTTTTTAGAAATCATAAAATCAATGGGAATAATTGGATCTAACTTTTTCTTTTAGTTTTGAAGAAGCCTCCTGTTTCTGTTTCTCAATATGGAAATCATCAAGCAATCTCCCATCATGCAACTGGACAACCCCTCTCCCCAAATATGGTTCCAGGTATGAAGTCTTATGCTTAAATTTGTACTTGAAAACCAATTTCCTGATCATGTATTGTTATGTAGTGAATAAAACATGTCATTTAACAGCATAGCGAAGTAGCATTTTTCTAGTTAATGTTATATATTTTCAAATGACTGATAAAAGGTCAGGAACAAGTAATCATTTAAAAATGTACCTTGTGCCCTAGTTGGGTAGCTCATTTGGTTAGAGTGTCATCCAGATATGCCAAGGTTGTAGGTTTGGTTGCTAGTCAGGGCACATGCAAGAATCAACCAATGCGTGCATAAATAAGTAGAACAACAAATTGATCTCTCTCTCTCTCTCTCTCTCTCTCTCTCTCTCCATGTCCCTTTAAAATCAATCAATTAAAAAAAATTTAATGCACATTTAATATATTACTAAAAGCAAAAGAATTATTTGTTTTGCCACTCTGGACTACATTCCCTTTCATCTCTCTCAGTCAGTATGTATTTACCTTTTCAAAATGTGTTCAAATTTGTCTCACAGAGGCTTTCTATAAATTACTAGGTCCACCTGTCTTAAACTCTCTACTCTGTACTTACGAATATTTGTTTTCTGAATACCTATTTGGTTTCACATAAATGTTCTCCTAATGAGGACTGATATAATTAACATTAAGTATAATAAGGATCTAAATCAAGGCTTTGATGTGGAAAAGGGGGGTTGGGGGAAAGAAAGTTTATATTCAGGAGATTCTAGTAAGAAAAAAATTGGCCTTGGTCAGGTAGCTCAATTGGTTAGAGCATTGTCTGGATTGACCAAGGTTGCAGGTTCAGTCATCTGTCAGGACACATTCAAGAATCAACCAATGAATGCATAAATAATTAGAACAACAAATCGATGTTTCTCTCTCTCTCTGTCTCTCGCTCGCTCGCTTTCGCTCTCTCTTTCTCTTCCCCTCTATCCCCCACCTTCCTTTCTCTCTAAAATCAATCAAAATTTTTTTTAAAATCAAGAGATAATAGTTGTAATCGTGTAGATGAAAATGACTTAGAGTTTGAAACTTCTAAAAAGCTTTACTGTATTTTGGAGATTTCTGACAGCAATATGTACTTTGGAGGGAGGAAAAGAGTCATCCAGCCTGTATCATTACCATTTTAATTTTTTAGTTTCTACTATATATCCCTTTGGTGAATAGGTTTATAATCAATACTGGAGATGCTCATGGGGACTGATTAGTAAACTTCACACAGCTAGAAGCACATTAGTTATGAGATTTGCTTAAAGAAATTATAATAAATATTAAAAAAACAAAGCTACCTGACTACCCAGTGTCACACATGTCTTAGTTCTTCCAAAGCCAGGTCTTGTGAAATTCTTCTGTAATAAAACCTTAACTTGATGTTTTTCTGTCATAGATTCTCATATAAATCACAACGGAAACCCTGGAACTTCAAAACAGAACCCTCCCAATCTTCTTCAGCGTTTAATTCCAGCCCCAAACTTGGAGAGTGAACCCAGAGTTCAAACAGTTATCCTAAAGCAGGCTACCAAGGATAGAGTTGGTGATTTCCATAAGTTGAAACAAAGTAAGAATCAGTTAATGAATATTATGCTGAAAAAATTTCTTTAAATACAATGTTTGTTTATAAGGCCCAATTAAGATCTTTATTATTATAATGAAGATATTATATACCTAACTAATGAATGTGTATTAAAGCTGTATGCATATTAGTAGAAAATATAATGGTGGTAAAATGTAAAAGAAAAACAAGTTTTAAGCGAATAGCGATCTTAAAGATTTTTTTTAAAGCTTTTCATGTTTGCCAGTATTAAATAATAAATTTTAGGTGAGTTCATTTTTAAACAATGCTATTAGTTCTTATGACTAAGATTTTTTGAGAAGTGAGAAAAATATACTTTACTAGTGTAAGTGAATGATTATAAGGAGGAGAAGATAAATAGTTTTGAAAAATGGATTTTGGGAGAAATACAGACCTGGTGAGAGTGTCATAGTGGATGGTTCCCTGCTGCTTCCTTTTTCATTCCCTTCTACTGCAGTTTACTTCATTTAGGTCTTAGGAGAGAAGTGACAAAAATTGAACATATTCATTGTACTATGTAATAAAGTATGAGTGCTTAATTGTTTCAGAGGTATTAAGTTTGATAGATGGACAATACCTGTTAATTATAACTCTGGTAGATTCTCAGGAACTTACAAGAAAAAATTTTGGTAGTAGAGAGCATTTGGTGTAGTGCAATATCTCTTAAACCATATGAAACAGCTCCCTTAAACTATACATTTTTACTGCTTCTGCTTTTCAAGGCTTCTTACCTTCAACTTTTGAACAAACAGAATGTCTAAAACCTCCAGTTTGCCTTTCTTTGCTTTTTTTATGGGTTCTAAGTTCAGAACAGTGTTTAGGTAGCTATTTGTACACAGGTTGTTTGTATGATGAGTACTACACAGTGCTACATTTTTAAAATCTATCCAAGGCATGTTTATTGGTCTCATGACAGTTACTCATATTTCATGTATATATGAACATATAGTTTGGATGCATTTAATTGAC
Organism: Carollia perspicillata; assembly: GCA_004027735.1. Lineage (NCBI taxonomy): Eukaryota > Metazoa > Chordata > Mammalia > Chiroptera > Phyllostomidae > Carollia > Carollia perspicillata. The sequence continues at coordinate 101,411 of PVKM010000048.1, forward strand.
TTTTCTTCCTTGTCATTTAAAAGCATATCTGTGTATTTTGACTAAAGTATTATGTGAAAAACATTTTTTATTTTTAAGAATGTGACTAACATTTTAAATACAGTGAAAAAAATTTCCTCAAATCTTATTGGAAGAGTGGTCTGAAAACTTTTATCTCAACAAAAAGTGTTTTAGAGTAAGGGTATAGCTAAATAATATATCTTAAATTGATTACTTGATTTTATTCTAAATTTATAGTTTATCCTATACTTTTTTAATTTGCCTTACATATTTGGTCATTTGTTTTTTTTACCAATCTTTGGGCAAAGAATGTAACTGGAAAGTAATTGCCAGGAAATTATCACTCTCTACAACTTAATTTTAAAAGAGCCTATTGAGTTTTAAATACTCCAAATTCATTTCAATGTATATATAGAGTTGAAATCAATGTGAGCACTATTTTGTCATTTACTTCTACATTATTTCTTACATGTGTTCTAACCTATCAGATAGTTACATAGTTGTCTTTTTAAATATATGTGTGTATATATGTGTGTATACTCACATATATGTATATCCATACATTGTGCTTAGGCAATAATAATGTTCATTTAGCTCTATTCTTTTATTATTTAAATTATTTCATATTCTCTCATATTAGTTGTAGTAAAATGTCTTTTCTCAAAGTACTTAATGCTTCTTCCACTTTGGGTGTTCCTTTAAATGTCTATTCCAAACTGAAATTACCAGGTCAAAGTACTTGACTAGCTTTCTCGGTCCTGTTACCTTTTGTCAGATTATTCTCTAGAACAGTTTCACAGTGTCACTAGAGATGTTTAAATTTATTTCACTATGACTTGACCACATTTGCTTTTAATTCCTTTATAAGGCATTTAGAATATGTTCCTTAAAGATGTTTTAATAAGCATTTACTTTTTTGTGACCTGTCCATTTATGTAAGAAATTTTACTGTGATTATTTCTTGGTATATAAACTATGCATCAGTTTGACCACTAAGGCTGGTAACTTTGGAAATTGATCCTATATCTTTGTGTCAAATCTTTATAAATAAGATATTCAGACACTGATCTTTTATAAATAACTACCTTTATCATAATTTTTGGCTTCAATTGACTTTCTTGATATGAGACTTCATTATTATACAGAAGTTTTTTATTAAAATAATTTTTAAATTTTAATAAAATACAGATAAAATTCAGCAAGTATTCAATTCAGTGGCACTTAGTATATTCTCAGTGTTGTGCAGTCATCACAACTGTCTAATTCCAGAACTTTTTCATCACCCTCAAAGAAAACTCTACTTATTAAAGTCACTCCCCATTCCCTCCTACGACTTTGTTCCTAGCAATGACTAAAGCTGCTTTCTGATTTTATGGATTTACCTATTCTGGATATTTCATGTATAGGGAATCACACAATATGTAGCTTTTTTTTTCTGGCTTCCTTCATTTAGCATACTATTTTTAAGTTTCAGCCATGTTCTTTCTTTTTATGGCTGGATACTATTCAATTGTATGAATATACTTTGTTTATCCGTTCACCCATTGACCAAAGCAGCTGCACCATTTTACAGTCCCACCAGCAATGCATGAGTGTTTCAATTTTCCACATCCTTGTCAACACTTAATATTTTCCTTTTTTAAAAATTATTACCATCCTAGCAGGTGGTATCATTGTGATCTTCATTTGTGTTTTCCTAATGACTAATGACAATGAGCATCTTTTCATGTACTTGTTTGCCATTTGTATATCCTCTTTGGAAAATGTCTCTTCAGCTCTCATGCCCATTTTTAAATTAAGTTGTCTTTGTTCAATTTTAAGCCTTCTTTATGTATTCTAGATATAAGATTCTCATTATTTTTGCCCATTCTATGGGTTATCTTTTTACTCTAATAGTGTCCTTTGATACAGAAAGTTTTTAAATTTTGAAGTCCAATTTATCTTTATTTTTCTTTTGTTGTTCATGCTTTTGGTGTTATGTCTAAGAAATATTTGCCAAATTGAAGGTCATGAAGATCTCCCGCTATATTTTCTTCCAAGAACTATATAGTGCTAGCTTTTATTTGTAGGTGTTTAATCTGTCTTAAGTTAACTTTTGTATATCATGTGAGGTAAGGATGAAGCTTTATTGTTCTGTGTGTGGGTATTTATCCCAGCACTATTTTTTAAAAATCTTTATTGCATTTTTTTTCTATTATCATTTATACTGCTCTCCCCCCATCAATCACCACACTGTTGTCCATTGTCCATGAGTCCTTTTCCAGCACTGTTTGTCGAAGAGACTCTTCTTTCCCCTCATCAAACATTCTTGGCATCCTTGTTAAAAATCAGTTGACCACAGGTACTTGGGTTTATTCTGGACTCTTAATTCTGTTCCATTCAGACCAGATGATAGTAATACACTGTTTAGATTACTTTAACTTTATAGTAATTTTTTAAATCAGGAAGTGTGAGTCCTTCTTTATAACATTTTGACTATTTGGGATCTCTTACAATTCCATGTGAATTTAGGATCATTTGTTTATTTCTACTAAAAATGCAGCTGAAATTTTAACAGGAATTGCATTGAATTTATAAATTGCTCTGGGGGATACTCTCATCTAAACAATATTAAGTATTCCAGTCCATGAAAACAGATGTTTTTCCATTTATGTAGGGTATCTTTAATTTCTTTTAGCAGTGTTTTTATAGTTTTCAGTATATAAGTATTGTGCTTTGTTGGTTAAATTTATTCCTAAGTGTTTTATTCATTTTGATATTATTATAAATCTAATTTTCTTAATTTCCTTTTTAGATATATGTTTTGGCTTTTGGTTTTTTATTCTTTTAATGTAATTTTCTAAGAATATGTTAATATTTGATTTCATCTTAGAGATTTAGAATTTGGTATTTTATTTTCATTTTGTAGAAATAATAGTTGTGCATCAGTGTTACATATATTATATATATTTGTCATGTACATTAGCATATATATAACAAGTGTATATATATATATGAAGTCAATATTTTTTATATGACACAAATTTTCTATGTCTGTTTTACATCAATTCCATCTTTTTTTCTTTTTACCTTTTATCACTATTTACCCATTTCTACCACTCCTACCCCCACCCTCTGCCTCTGGCAACTACCAGTGTGTTCTCTGTATCTGTGAGTTTGGTTTGTTGTTGTTGTTGTTTTTAGAGTCTACATATAAGATCATATGGTATTTATATTTTTCTCTGTCTGACTTATTTCACTTAGCATAATGCCCTCAGGCTCATCCTTTTTGTAAATAGCAAGATTTCATTCTTTTTTTATGGCTGAAAAAATATATATTCACAATTTTTTTTAAATATTTTATTTATTTACTTTTAGAGAGAGAGGAAGGAAGGGAGAAAGAGAGAGAGAAACATCAATGTGTGGTTGCCTCTCTCATGCCCCCTACTGGGTACCTGGCTTGCAACTCAGGCATGTGCCCTAACTGGGAATCGAATCAGCAACACTTTGGTTCATAGGCCAGCACTCAATCCACTGAGCCACACCAGCCAGGCAATTTCTTTATCTATTCAATTCATTCATTCATTGATAGACACTTGGGTTGTTTTCATGGCTCAGCTTTTATAAATAATGCTGCACTGAACATTGGGGTGCATATGTCTTGTAAAATTAGTATTGTATTTTTGTGTAATTTCTGGATCCTATGGTAGTTCTGTTTTTCATTTTTTGAGGAGCCTCCATACCATTTTCCATAGTGGCAGTAGCAATTTACATTCTCACCAACAGTGCACAAGGTTTCCCTTTCCTCCACATTTCTCCAATTATGACCGATGTTTGCTTGTTGATCTTGTATCCTTCAATTTACCTGAATATGACACAATAGATTTTTCTTTGTATATATTAAGCATATCCATCTTGACTCTTATGACAAACCTTCATTTCTTTTATAGAAAAGCATCAGTCTTTCATTTGGCCATGAATAATACTACAAAATTTTTATTTATTTCCCATTTAAATGATTATTTAACCTCTTTGGAATTTATAGCAATCCCAAATAATTTCCTCTACTCCGATAACCATCTGTCACGGGATTCTTATTACTTCTTTTTACTTTGTGGTATTTACTTCTTGTTTCTCACACATTAAATTATTTCACTATTTATAACTATCTCTAGAATTTCATTTTATTCTAAGTCTTATATTCCTAGCGTATGATAGTAATTTTTATACCAATTCTAACGTGTGTAGTTTTTTCCTGCACTACCAAGCAGTCCTTAAACACCAGATGTCCCACAATTCAACTGAATTGTGACACTATCTACCTACCTGAAGGTAGCCTCAGATCTCACAGGTTTAGACTCAGTCCTTCTTCAAGACTGCCACTCTCACCCTCTTTGCAAATCCAGGTTTTTGCCTGTGCTTCTGACCTATTGGCTATAGATCTGAGTTCCTAAGATCCCTCTCCTTAGGACTGATTAATTTGCTTGAGCAGCTGACAGAACTCAGAGAGACATTTTACTTAATAGATTACCTATTTATTGTAAAATGATATAGCTCAGGACAGCCAGACAGAAGAGATACTTAGGGCAAGATATGGGGAGACAGTGCAGAGCTTCCACGTTTACTCCAAGCACTTGGCTACTATCTCCAAATGTCTACCTTTTAACCAATGGAGAAGTGCTCTGATCTCTGTCCTGTAGAGTTTTTATGGAGGCATGGTTGGTTAAATAATCAGACACTGGTGATTGGTTCAACACCTATTCCCTCTCCACTCCCTATAGGTCAGGGGGATGGGACTGAAAGTTCCAATGTCTAATTACTTGGTCAATTGTGCTAGCAATTCATTAACATAACAAAGGACACCTCATTTAGGATATGCCAAGGGTTTAGGAGCTCTCTGCCAGAAAAAGGGATGAAGATCAAATACATGTTTATTATTACAAAACCACAACATCACGTGTGGGTTTGCAAACTAGTGTTTTTATTAATTGAGTCTACCTTAAAAATCCTAATTTTTTTCTCTATTCTTCAGAAGAATTTCACTATTAGCTTATCAGTTCTATAACTAGTCCTTAGAAACTTTAATGTGCTTTGAATTAAATCTGCAAATTAAATTGGGCAAAATTATATTACTATCTTTTGTCCTTACATCTAAGACTCCATTTATTCATGCTTCATTGTAATCTTATACTTTTCTTTGAATAAATATCTGACTTCCCAAGTTAAATTGTTGTCAAAAGATTTAATTTTTTTTATCACTTAAGAAGAGAGCATTTTTTTCATTGTACTTTCAAGTTATATTATCACTATTGTATAGATTATAATTTATCTTTTGGTATTTCTCATTTCTTGAAACTTTAAATTGCTTGTTCATATATCCAATAAATTCTTTTTATAAGGATTTTAAAAGATATACTATCCTGGTAACTGTGATAGTGATTATATTTAACTGTTTCTTTTCCAGAGAGTAAACTGTATTTAGTCATAAAAGGAAAAGATTTTTTTCAGTGTAGTTTCAACTGATGATTTTCTTCTTTTTTTAGCTTTATAATTTTCTTCTTTGGTTTTATTTATTCTCCAAATCCTATTTGCCTAAAACAATTCAGTATAGTAATAGAATTATTTGAAATAAACTTTTAAGGTATGAGGAACCCGTAGAGATAATTGAATGTTCAAATACTCAAAGTATAGATCATTGGGCCAGTAGCAACCCCATCACCTGTGATTATTAAAATGATTTCAGGCCCTCTCCTAGACCTTACTTATATTTACATTAAAGTTTGACACTATTCTGATATGATTCCTTCATTTTAAAAACAAGAAAAATTATATCCAGAGAGGTTAATTTGCTGGAGGTAAATAGTGGAACAACCAGAACCATTATCTAGGTCCCTTATCTTCAGGGTCCCTGCTTTTTCTCTGTATCATAGCACCTCCTCTATACTTTTGAAGTTTGGGGAAATTATGTAATCTTTTATTTTCTTGTTCTATTTCCAGCAAATTCTTAATCATATTTAAAAGTCATGCTCTGCTGTCCCCTATTTAATAAACTCCTTATTTATACCAGCTCCACTAAGTCATTCACTCCCTTCTCAAACTACTGCAATTCCTTGAACATACTTTCACTAGTGTATATGTCATATGACTGTGTAATTTACTGCTGTAGGGGAAGAAAGTTTTCTTTGACCTTCTTAGGGTCCCTGGCTGGGTCTGAAAATTAAACTAACAAAGACAGATTAATGGGAGAAAAGCATAAAAATTTATTTAATATAAATTTTACATGGCAAGGGACTCCTCATAAGGCAGTGAAGGAAGACCCAAAGAAATGGTGAAACCTAGTGTTTTTATGCAAGATCTGATAAAGAGTGGAAAGTTGTGGAAAGATATGATAGGAGAGAGGGGTGAGGTAAGTGTAGTAAACTAAGGGAAACTTAGCAAGATTTATTTTTGCAAATTCTTCTCAGTGTTACTCTGTCTTGAATGTAAGGATGTTCCTTCAAGTATAGGAAAGGCACCTTTCACATGAGGATTTTATGATTTGCTTCAGAAGATTAGAAGGTCCTTCTTGAACATGCCATTTATCAAATTCCTTCATTTTGAAATACAGCAGTTTCTCCTTTTCCATGGCTCATATGTCCCGAGTCCCTAGGGGATACCTGAGACCAGGACACACACACACACACACACACACACACACACACACACACACATGTGCGTACACATGTATATGTTTATTTATATATATATATAAATGTTTTTCCTATGCACACATACCTATGATAAAGTTTAATTTATAAATTAGACACAGTAAGAGATTAACAACAATAACTAATAACAGTTATAACAATATACTGTAATAAAAGGTATGTGAATGTGGTCTCTTTTTCTCAAAATATCTTATTGTATTACACTCACCTTTTCATTTAAAGGAAACACTTTACAGCTTCTCTTTGGCTTATTGCCAGCATCACTACTCTTGAACTTTGGGTGGTTTTAAGTAAAACAAGATTTACTTCAAAACAAGCACTATGATAGTATAACAGTTGATCAGATAACTGAGATGACTACTAAATGACTAGTGGGTAACATATACAGCGTGGGTGCACTGGACAAAAGAATGACTCATGACCCTGGTAGGACAGAACAGGGCAGTATGACATTTCATCACACTATTCGGAGTAGCATACAGTTTAAAACTTACAAATTATTTATTTTTAGAGTTTTCCATTTCATATTTTTGGACCAAGGTTGACTATAGGTAATTGAAACACAGAAACCAAAACTATGGATAAAGGGGGACTATAGTATTTAATATGGCAAGGTGCCATATTTTGGGGTATTATATCCTGAATGCCACCATTCTCTTGTTTGAAACTTCTCCAAGAAATTTCATAGTCCAGAAACTGAGTTGGTAGTTTGTCTCCGAATCCACTGAGCCAGTCTCTCAGTCCTAGGCATTTCTGTGGAAACAAAAGTAAATCATTGGAACAACTACAGGGTTGGGCAAAAGTAAGCTTATAGTTGTTTATATGGAAATGAATACAATAATTGATAAATAATAATACAAGAATAAACTTTGTTTCACATATTCACAACTGTAAACCTACTTTTGTCCTACCCTGTAAAAACTCATCTTTTTAATCCAGAAGGCATGCAATTGAGAAGCTTTTCTAGATGTTGGACTCAAAGAATCTTCAAATGGAATGAAGACAGGCACTGGCAATATGACAGATTTTCCTGGTTTACACTTTGAATAGCTCTGGTGATGTCATCAGGTGATCTGGTGAACTTTCTAATTGGCCCACGCAACAACAGGTACAGTGGTTGTTCATGCGCTATCGGGGTGATTTCTCTAAAGTGTATATCAAATTGTTCAGCTTCAGCTTACAGGGACTTCGGTAAAGGGAAGTTTTACTTTTTAGTGATTTAAAGACAAAAGCAGGGAGGAAAATTGGAAACTTTAATTTGCAGATCTGTAGCCAGATATTGGAGGGACATAGAAGGATTCAGGATCCAGTCCAGCTCACAGGTGGGTAACAAAATCTTAAAGACAATAAATAGGACTAGAATGTAATACCCACAAAGGTGTACTATAACTCTCTACTGAAGCATGTATTTTTTCTCTATAGTCATCCTCATTTCTATCAAAGACAGTCTAAGTAAGGCTGATTACTTTGCAAAGTAAGTGTAGTCTTATGAAACTTGGCCTGATTATTTATTTGTAAGTACAGCAAGAATAGTGATTGACCATATAGGTCTTTTGAGTATGCTTTGCTGGAACTTTTCATAAGAAATATCGGACTGGACTTTCAAAAGCCTCTGGAAACTAGGAAGCTGAGCCAAGGACTTGCCATCAGTGTTTGCTTGCAATACCTGTAGACTTAGGTGAATTCCTCGTTTCTCAAAGTTCCTAAGATAGTCTGAGGTTCCTGAGTCTCAGTGATCTTCTCAGAAGAAGTGATCTTTACTCACCCATAAAGCTGGGAACCCTGTCCGCCAGGTATAGGCTGGTTTTTACAAAGGGAGCTTTATAAGTATTGACTCCTTAAAGTCAACCTTAGTTCCATAAAGCTGTATCAGTTTTGGAATTTTATGTAATTGCAGTCATACAATCAAAATGATTACTTGGTCATAAATCTTATTAATATATAATTATGAGAATTTTCCTACTTTAAATTTCTTCTAAAATTCTTAGTTCTGACAGTTTTAAAGTTTTTCTCTTTTTAAAATTGTTTATCAGTTTTAATTTTTTTTTCAAAAACCCAAGTACTAATTTTGCCATCTTTTAATTTCTAATCTTATATTTTATTCTTTGTTACTTGTGACTTATCATTTTATTTTTTTTTAACTTTTAGGTAGATATTTAATTCTTTATACTTTTCTTACTAATATATTTACTTAAACAAACTTATTGAATGTCCATTAGGCAGAATATTATGCATTTATAACCACAATTTTTCCTCTGTTGTTTTGTGGTATACCTTAGTTTTAATATATTATATCTCCATTTTTACTGTCTTTTAAGAATATCTTGTCATTTTATTCTAATTTTCTTCTTTTTTCTCTATGGTTTTAATTGTTCACTCTATTTTTCCTTCTGTATTCAAAATAAGTAAAAGAACCTTTGGAGTAGCAGATAAGGGATAAACGTATTTCTTCATTAGAGCAATTGAGGCTTATAGAAATGGCCCGTCTTTAGGTAAATTTGAAGAATGTGATCTTGTGTTAGGCTAGATCTATGTGTTTTTGTTTCCAAAACAAATAGCAAAACAATCTTTTGTAGAAATTGAAAATCACATGTGAGTTTTGTTTGGTCCACATAGTAATTTTTAAAAATATGAAATAGTTGCCAATATTAAAAATCAAATGATTTCACATAAAATCCCGAATATTTGGATTCTCTTAAACCAGAATGTTTGACATAATCACTGGAACTCATTATGGCTATTCCCTAAGAATGAGACTTGCCCTGTCGTCCCATTTCTTATAACCTCGCTCTGACATAACACATCGCACTTGTCTGATTCTTGTAGACATTCAAATTTGTGCCTCCTTTCTACAGCACGAGACTATACAAGAGAAACCTTGTTCTTGATCTAGGGCAAGGTCTTAGCTATTTGGAATCCATGGCAGTATAGAAAGGTACATGAAGTTATACTGAGCCTGAGAGGGAAATGTTAACTGAAATTTAGCAGTAAACATCATCAGACTGAGAAGTGATTTTGAAAAATGGCAAATGAGGAAATTGCGGTCTTAAGAGAAAAGGTACTACACTAAAAATGCCAAAACACTTATCATCATGACACCTTGTTGATAGATGGAAAATACGAAGTGGAATAGTGGAGTCTGGGTATGTGAAAGAGTCTCTTTTTCTGTCCTACTTGACTGCTTTTACATTATGGAGACAGTACAGCTATGGCCTTAGTCTATATCTTCATCTGATTTTATTTCATCTAGAGACCAGATATATGGAGAGATCAACAAATGCAAATGATAGTAGAACTATAAATAGGTGATGAATATAAAAGCACTGGATTCTATACGTACAAAGTGTTACGCTGTTGGAGCAATTTGAAAATCTTATTTTTAAATTTTTTATTTATTGATTTTAGAGAGAAAAGGAGAGAAACATTGATTCGTTGTTTCACTTATTTATGCATTTATTGGTTGATTCTTGTATGTGCCCTGACTAGGGATCAAACTTGCAACTGTGGCTCATAAGGATGATGCGCAAAGCAACTGAGCTACCTGGCCATGGCTGAAAATTTTATTGAAAGTACTGATTATTACATATGGGGGCAAAAAACTCATCATGCACAGTGATCATCACAAATCTTTTGGCAGTTTTAAATTCAGTACTTTGGCCCTGGCTGGTGTAGCTCAGTGGATTGAACGCGGGCCTGCGAACCAGAGGATCACGGTTCGATTCCCAGTCAGGGCACATGCCTGGGATGCACCAGAGGCAACCATACATTGATATTTCTCTCCCTCTCTTCTTCCCTTCCCCTCTAAAAATAAATAAATAAATTCAGTACTTTGGTTTTATAGATTAATATGATATCAATATTATGAGATCAATATGATATCATATCGATATGTTTATAAAGATATGCACTTTTTCATAAATTTAACTTTGTATTGCCACATCATATATAAATGGCTAGATAATTTTTGGCATGTGTTACTGTATTTGGAAGATATATATGGCTTGGTTTAATTTAAAATGTAGAATGTAGGCCCTGGCTGGGTGCCTCACTTGGTTGGAGTGTCACCCATACACTAAAAAGTTACTGGTTTGATCCCCTCTAAGGGCATATACCTAGGTAGTGGGTTCTATCCCCTGTCCAGGTACGTATGGGAGATACCTGATAATTGTTTTTCTCTCATATCAATGTTTCTCTCTCTCTCTCCCCTGCTTTCTCTCTCTCTAAAATTAATAAAAACATACCTTTGGGTGAGAATTTAAAAAAATAAAATAAAATGTAGAATGTAGGCTATATGGTGACACAAAATATAGTTTGAGGGATACTTAGTTTAAAGTATCCTGGAGGCATATTTTGAAGAAATAGTCAGACACTGTCCAAAGTAGTTAACATTGAGAATCCATGGACTCCCCACCTGTTTTTCAGGTAAGAGGGACATAGCCTACATATCTAGTTGTCTTGAATTGAGAAAATGGTTCATTTCAAATGTCAGCCCTGTACTGAAAGTCACAAGGACAGTTACTCCAAATTGTAGGTGGGTATTATTGATCAAGCTGATCTCATATGGACTTTTCTATATAGCATGCTCCAGGGTGAGTATCAGCAGGGATTTCTTTATTTAACTATAGTTAATGATTCTTCTGAACAACGGAGAGACAAGCTAGTGATCATAGAGTACATGATTTTCTTTTTAAAACGTTTTTTAAAAGATTTTACTTATTTATTTTTAAAGAGAAGGGAAAGAAGGAAGAAAGGGAGAGAAACATTTATCAGCTTCCTCTAGCATGTACCCTAACCAGGGACAGGACCTGAAACCCAGGCATATGCCCTGGCCAGAAATCAAACCAATGACCTTTTGGTTTGTGGGGCAATGCCCAAACAACTGAGCCACACTGGTCAGGGTTTAAAAATATATATTGATTTCAGAGGGGGCGGGGGGCGGAGAGAGAGAGAGAGAAAAACACCAGTTTGTTGTTCCACTTAATTATACATCCAATGGTTGTTTCTTGTATGTTTCCTGACTGGGGATCAAACCCCCAACATTGGTGTATCAAGATGATGCTCTAATCAACTGAGCTACCTGGCCAGGGGCAACATTTTTTTAATGTATGGATCTTTTAAAAGTATTTTCAATGTCTGGTTCAAATGGCTTAGTAAGTTCACTTTTGTCAAATCCACTCTGCTCACATATATAGTGATAGACAAAATGTGAGAAAGAGAGAACTGAAAGGATATTGATAATCTTAAAAATATGCTAAACATTTCTGTGGTCAAGAAATGGTACAAAAATGCAGAATAATGAAAGGATTTGAATGATTGGACCTATTAGGTTCCAGGTTTGGAAATGCACATTTCTAAGAATTTGTCTCTTAAGAGCCAAATAAATAAGAATAAATTGGACCCACTTATAATGGTAACAGGCTTATTACTCAAAGCCAGGACCTGATTATTTGAGCCAGGACTCAAAGCCAGGACCCATCTCCCTTGGTAGAATATACAGAAAATAAAGCTGTTGCTGACTGCCATCGAGGACCACAATGTTTAGCAACCTGAAGGCTTATGTTAGGAACTTAAAATCACAGCCCTGTGACCATGCACTAAATTACACCACCATTGGTTCTATACTGAATCTGTGCTATCTCCAACAGTATCATGGAAAAGAAACTCTGAGATGTGATTGTAAAAGCTCACCCTAGACTGCATAACTGGGTGAAAGCATCTTTAAAATGACCACTAGATAAACCCTAGCTGGGTGCTCATCTGGTTAGAGTGTCATCCACTATGCCAAGGTTGTGGGTTCAATCTCTGGTCAGGGCACATACAAGAAGCAAACCAATGAATGCAGAAGTAAGTGGAACAAATTGAGGTTTCTCTCTCTCTCTTTCTCCCCTTCCTCCCTCTCTCTAAAATCAATATATAAAAAAATAAAGTGAAATGACTAGATAATATGAGTGAACACAGAGAGGGGGGAAAAAGAGAAAAAACATAAATACCCCCCCACACTGAAAATTAGTCAGCAAACCAAAACTCTAAAACTATGAGAAATATTAATGCTGAGAGATAGCCAACATATCAACAGTTGAAACATGCAAATAATTTTATGTAACACTCTACTATAAACTAAATATGTTTGAGGGTGCTCAAAGAGATAGATGAAGGCATAACCTCAAAAAAGAATTTAAGAAACAGGCAGGAATAAAACAAAAACAGGTAGATATGAAAATCAATTATATATTTTAGAGATGAAAAATACAATCATTGCAATAGAAAATCAGTGTCTGAGATTGTAGACCATGGACGTAGTTGACTAAAGTGATTTGGAAGCTTGTATTGAGATACCAGAATATAGCACAGAATGACAGAGACAGATGACGGATAGATTTAGAAGCAGATATGTATCATATATGACAGATGTTAAGAGAAACAGAATATGTATGTATGTCTGATAGGAGCTTTAGGTAGAGAATGGAGGGAATAATCAATTCTGGAAAAGAATTTTGGAGTATTTGAAGAGCTCAGAATTTTCTGCAATTGAAGAAAGACATTAGTTCTCAGATAAAATGTGCCTGCTGAGTGTCAAGTAGGATATATGAAGAAACTCTTTGCTTTTAAGCATTGTAAGAAAACATTGGACTATCCAAAAATTAAAGAAAAATGTAAATGATGCCAGAAAATATAGATTATTTCCAAGGACTGACAATTACATTCAAAGCAGATTTTTTTATCAGCAAATCGAATGCCAAAAGATAAATGATTAATATCTTCATGTGATAATTGGAAAATAATTAACCAAAATAGAATCTTATGCCAGATAATGAAGAAAACAAGGGCAAAATGAAGACATACTCAGTTACAAAAGCCTGAGTTTACCTCTCGTAGATCCTCAATGACAGAAGAGTAAAGATCATTCTTTAGTACAAAGAAAATTGAAGAGGGATAATAACAGTGACAAAATAATGGGAACTCAAGTCGACCAAAGCCATTGGTAAATTTAATTTGTTGAAAAACTCTTTTTGTGTTAAGACAGCAAAAGCAATACCAAATAATAATAAAAGGTAGGGTGTTCAAAGGTAGAATGAGAAGATCCGTGTCTTGTGTAGAAAGAGGACGGAAATACTGAATACTTTGAAATTTTGTCAGAAAAATTTATGAAGTAGGTATATTTCAAATTTAAGGATAATCACTAAAATAATTGAAATACAGTCTACTGCTTTCATCCAACAGTGGACAGAAGAGGATGAGAAGGTAATATTGAAAGAAAGGAAGAAAAAACATAGAAGGGAGTCAAAACAATAGAATCAAAGAAATAAAGTATCAAATACTACAAAAAACATAAATATAAATAGGTTAAAGTTATCTCTTTAAAAACAGACAGTAAAAGGACATAAAAACTTAGCTACGGTATATAGTATTTACAACTTAATCTTAAATACATACATGTAGAAAATGTAAAAATAAAAGGACTATAGAAGATATTTCTCACTTCTGGGTATATACCCAAAAGAATTGAAAACAGGTACTTGAATAGATATTTATACACCCATTATTCATTACATCGTTTACAGTAGCCAAAGGTGGAAGCAACCCATGTGTTTTATCACCGAATGAGTGCATAAAAAAAATGTGGTACACATGTACAATGGAATATTATTCATCCTTAAAAAGGAAGGAAAGTGCTTGCTTTGGCAGCATATATACTAAAATTGGAATGATACCAAGACGATTAGCATGGCCCCTGCACAAGGATGACACACAAATTCATGAAGCATTACATATTTTTGAGCAAAAAAGAAGAGACTTGTGGACATGGACAACAGTGTGGTGATTGCTGGTGGGGGGGGGTGTAAGGGTACTAAGTAGTAATGGAAAATATACAATAAAAAATAAAATAGAAAGGGAATATGGACATGTAATACAACATAGGTAAACCTTGAAGTTACTGTGCTAATTGAAATAAACCAGTCATAAAAGGCCAAATACTTTTAAGATTCCACTTACAGCAGGTACCTAGAGTAGTCAAATTCATAGAGACTAAAAGTAAGTGGCAGTTGCCAGGGGTTTCGTGGGGAAGGAGAGTTATTATTTAATGAATACAGAGTTTCAATTTGGGAAGATGGGAAAAGTCTGGACGTGGATGGTGGTGATTGTTGCACAGCAGTGTTAATGTATTTAATGCCACTGAACTATACACTTAAAAATGCTTAAGATGGACATTTTATGTAATGTAGAGTTCAGCATAATTTTTAAAAGATATTCCTTGGTGAAAATTAATCAAAATAAACCTGTTATAAAGTATTAACAGATGAAAAATAAATTTTAAGTGAAAAAAGAAAAAACGAAAGGATAATCACTAATAATAAAAAGAACTATCTACTCTAAAGAGGAAATAAAAGGAAATAATCATTGAAAAACAGCCAGTAAATAGAGAAAAAAACTGACACAATGTCAAGAAATAATTGACAACTACATGATTAATATGAAATATTTTAATATACTTTCATTAAAACTTATAAAAACCAAGGCTATGGAAACTTCAAGGCAAAAATTATCAAGTTTATTCAAGTATATAAATGTCTATACATCCTTAATAAAGAGAAAAACATTTCTCAGGTACCCATGGAATAATTACATAAATTGGCTTGGTACTTGGTCACAGAGAGTCTTAGTAAATTTCAAGCAATTTATATCATGAAAAGTTTTAAAACTTCTACATTATAAACTTTAAAAATTCAATCCTCAATAACTTATCGGGAGGGATTTATAATGGGCACTTCAAAATTTACAGACTGAACAATAATATAAATACCACACATATCAAAATGTGAAGGATACCTCTGAAGTAGTATTTATAGTTAAGGTAATGACCTCAAAAGCACTAAGAAAAAAATCTAAAAATCAAATGAGTTGTATTCAACTCAAAAATAGTAGTAGTAGTAATAGAAATGGTGGTAGTAGTCGTAGTACTGCTACTAATGATGGCAATACTAATAATAGCTGACATTGGAGTAGTTAATATGTACCAATTGCTGTTCTAAACTGTATATAGAAACTCATAACAAACCCATGTGTAAGTATTATCATTATTCCCATTTCATAGATTGGAAACAGACCCTAGGACGTTTCATGACACTTCCAAGAATACTTAGCTAGTAAATAGCTGAGTTGAGATTTGGTCTCAGGTAATCTGGCTTTAGAGAAAAAGAATCACCTAAAGAATGAAGAGGGGAGCCCTGCCTGGTGTGGCTCAGTGGTTGAGTGCTGGCCTGGGAATCAAAGGGTCATCAGTTTGATTCCCACTCTAGGGCACACTCCTGGGTTGCAACCAGGTCCCCAGTAGGGAGCGTGCAAGAGGCAACCACACACTGATGTTTCTCTCCCTTGCTTTCCCTCTCTAAAAAGTAAATAAATAAAATCTTTCTAAAAAATAAAATAAAATAGTTTATATCTTAAAAAGAGAATGTATAGGGAAGAAAAAATTAAAGACAAGGGCAGTCATAAATGAAATGGAAGATAAAGAATAATTAGATAGGAGCAAAAAAAAAAAAACAGATAAACAAACCTCTAGTAATATAATGAAGAAAAATAAAGAAGATAAATAGTATTTGGAACAACAAAGAAAGTATAACTTAAATCATAAGAAAATATTACCTAAAACTTTGACAATAAATTTGAAAACTTAGGTCAAATGTATAATTTTCTGTAAAGTTATTAATTACCAAAATTGGCTCAAGAAGATTTGAAAACCTGAATAAACCAATAACCATAAAGTTCAATAGGTAATCAAAAGTCTCACTACACCCCAAAAGACACACTGCTAGAAATAATAACAAAAGTTGGCTAGATTACTGAGTTCAGGATCACTACATGAAATTGATAATGATGTTGACAAAAACCAAAAAAATTGATTCTTTGAAGAGTAAAAATAAGATCAAGCACAGATCAAGACAGAGATGGCACAAATTACCAATATCAAGAATGAAAAAAGAGAGTGTTAATGTAGATCCTACAGATAACAATATTAGAGGATATTAAATGCAGTATTATGAATTAGTGTCAAAATGGAAATTTAGAATAAATGAACAATATCCTAAGAAAACACCTTTATACAAGAATTATGGAAAATCTGAATAGTTCCATGTATTTAAAATATTGGATCTATAATTTAAACCTTCTTTTAATGAAATTTTCATGCTCAAATGATTTTGCTGCTGAATTCTTCCAAACATTTAAGGAAGAAATACAACCAATTTAATATAGACTCTTCCAAAGAATAGAAAAGGAAGAAACACTCCTAACTCATTTTATGAAGTCAGCATAAGTTGGAGAGCAACACTAAGAATGTTATGAGGAAGGAAAATTACATTACACTCCCTCTTAATATAGAATAAAATATTAGCAAATCAAATCTACAGATAGATAAGTATGATATACATGATGACTGTGTTAGATTTATTCTTAAATGCAAGGTTATTTAATATTTGAAAAGTAGTCTATGTAATTCATCACCTTAACAAAATGTATGAGGAAAATCAAATAGTAATCTTTGTAGATGCAAACATTTGAGGAAATTTAATGTGTATTCATGATAATCAACAAACTAAACTGGAATTACAAGGAAAATCCTTCACTCTGATAAAGAGTATCTACAAGAATCCAGGGACTTCTGGCCAACATGGAGGCATAGGTAGATAGCCTTTGCCACCTTAAACAACCAAAAGAAGGGCAACAAATTTAAAAACAAAAAATAATCAGACCTGCCAGAAAAATCGAACTGTATAAAAGTGTGACAACCAAGGAATTAAGAAGAAACATTCATCCAGATCGGTAGGAGGGGAGAAGATGGGCAGCCAGGGTGGAGAGGACTTGCAGCAAGGCAGCGGAGGACTGGGTCGGGCGAGGTGGTGGCTGGTGGACCAGTGTTCCCACAGTTGCATCCAGATAAACCGGGAGGAACAACAGAGGAACCAGGCAGACCATGCTTCCTAGGGTTCCAGAGTGGGGAAAAGCCTCAAAACCTCTGACTGAAAAAAATCTGTGGGGGTTGAGGTGGCAGGATCAACTCCAGGCCTCACAGGAGAGTTCATTGGAGAGACCCACAAGGTCCTAGAATGTACATAAAACCACCCACCTGGAAATCAGCGCCAGAAGGGCCCAATTTGCTTATGGGTAGAGGAGGAAGGGACTGAAAGTTGAGGAGAGCTGAGCAAGTGACATTGTTCCCTTTGGGACCTCTCTCCCAATACAGTGAGACAACGCAGTGACTTGGGTTACCCTACCCTTGTAAATACCTAAGCCCCACCCCTTACTATGTAACAGGCAGCTGAGACAAAAAAATACAGCCCAAATGAAAGAACAGATCAAAACCAGAGAGAAAGAATGAAGTGAAGAGGAGACAGCCAACCTGTCAGATGCAGATTTCAAAACACTGGTAATCAAGATGCTTGCAAAAATGGTTGAGTATGGTCGCAAAACAGGAAGGCTATGAAAACTGATATAAAGGAAAATGTACAGGGAACCAATAGCGAAGGGAAGGAAACTGGCACTGAAATCAATGGTTTGGAGAAGGAAGAAACATTCACCCAGGACAGAAGGAACAATAAGAATTCAAAAAAACAAGGGAAGGCGTAGGAACCTCCAGGACAACTTTAAACTTTCCAACATCCAAGTCATAGGGGTGCCAGAAGGAGAAGAACAACAGCAAGAAATTGAAAATTTATTTGAACAAATAATGAAGGAAAACTTACCCAATCTGGCAAAGGAGATAGACTTCCAGGAAGTCCAGGAAGGTCAGAGTCCCAAAGAAGTTGGACCCAAGGAGGAACACACTAAGGCACATCATAATTACATTACTCAAGATTAAAGGCGAAGAGAGAATCTTAAAAGCAGCAAGAGAAAAGGAGACAGTTACCTACAAAGGAATTCGCATAAGAGTGTCTGCTGATTTCTCAAAAGAAACCTTTCAGGCAAGAAGGGGCTGGAAAGAAGTATTCCAAGTCATGAAAGTCAAGAACCTACATCCAAGATTACTCTAGCTAGCAAAGCTTTCATTTAGAATGGAAGGGCAGATAAAGTGCTTCTCAGATAAAGTGAAGTTCAAGGAGTTTCTCATCACTAAGCCCTTATTATAGGAAATGTTAAATGGACTTACCTAAGAAAAAGGAAGAAAAACTAAACTATGAACAGTAAAATGACAACAAACAACTGTCAACAACCTAATCTAAAAAAAACAAAAGCAAATTAAGCAAACCACTAGAACAGGAACAGAATCATACAAATAGAGGCCACATAGAGGGTTATCAACGGGGAGGGGATGAGGGAGAATGGAGGAACAGGTATAAGGAATAAGAGGCATAAATGGTAGGTACAAAATAGACAGGGGGAGGCTAAGAATAGTAGGGGAAATTGAGAAACCAAAGAACTTACATGTATGAGCCATGGATATGAACTAAGGTGGGGGAATGTTGGTGGGAGGGTGGGTACAGGGCAGAGAGGAATAAAGGGGAGAAAAAAAAATAGAGCAACTATAATAGCATTATCAATAAAATATATTTTTTAAAAAGATTATCCTTTAAAAAAAGAATCCCAAAACAATCATCATACTCAATGATAAACTATCAAAAGTTTTCTCCCTGAAATCCAGATGACTAGGATAACCACTACCATCACTTCTATTATTCTTTTTACTGTAAGTTCTAGTTAGTGAAATAAAGTGCAAGAAAAGGAAATAAACAGTATAGATATTGGACAGGAAGAAATAAAACTGAAAAATTGATATTATTTGCAGACATGATTTTGTATATAGACAATTTAAAATAATCAGCAAACTTAAGTCTATTAGCAAAGTTATTAGGTACAAGGTTAATAAAAAAATTAGTTGTATTTTATATGTCACCAACCAAATATAAAGTTAAATTTTAAAATAGAAAGTATATTGAATAATATAAAATACATCAGTTCCTTGAAAAAAATCTTGCAAAATAGTCACAAGAACCTCCATAAACTACATAATATTGACAGAAATTAGGTACATAAATAAATTCATGTTCATAGATTAGAAGGCTTGGTATTTTATAGGTGTTAATTCTTGTCTGAATTATCTAGAATATCATTTTTTAAATTATATTTTGTTGATTATGCTATTACAGTTGTCTGGATTTTTCCTCCTTTCACCCCCTCCACCCAACTCACCCCACTCCCTTAGGCAATCCCCACACCATTGTTCATATCCAAGGCTCATTTGTAGATTCTTTGGCTGCTCCATTTCCTATAGTGTATTTTATATCCCCATGGCTATTCTGTAACTACCTATTCGTACTTCTTAATCCCCTCACTTCTTCACTTATTCCCTCTTACCCGCCTGCCATCTGGCAAACATCAAAACTCTCTATTTCCATGATTGTCTCTGTTCATCTTGTTTGCTTAGTTTGTTTTTTAGATTCAATTATTGATAGATACATATTTGTTGCCATTTAATTATTCATGGTTTTGATTTCCTTTTTCTTAAATAAATCCCTTTAACATTTCATATAATAATGGTTTGGTGATGATGAACTCCTTTAGTTTTTTCTTATCTGGGAAGCTCTTTATCTTCCCTTTGATTCTAAATGGTAGTTTTGCTGGGTAGAGTAATCTTGGCTGCACATCCCTGCTTTCATGACTGTGAATATTTCTTGCCAATCTCTTCTAGCCTGCAAAGTTCTTTTGAGAAATCAGCTGACAGTCTTATGGGAATTCCCCTGTAGATAACTAATTGCTTTTCTGTTGCTGCTTTTAAGATTCTGTCTTTATCTTTAACCTTAAGCCTTTTAATTATGATGTGTCTTAGAGTGGGCCTCTTAGCATCTGTCTTGTTTGGGACTCTCTGTGCTTCCTGGACTTGCATGTCTATTTCATTCACCAAATTAGGGAACTTTTTTTTCATTATTTTTTCAAATAGATTTTAAATTTCTTGCTCTTTCTCTTCTCCTTCTGGCACCCATAAAATGTGAACATTGGATTGCTTGAAGTTGTCCCAGAAGCTGCTTACACTGACTCTCCTCATTTTTTTAAAATTTTGTTTTCTTCTTGTTCTGATTGGTTTCTTTTTGCTTATGTTCCAAATCATTGATTTGATACTTGCCTTCATCCATTCTAGTTGTTTCCCTGTAAATTGTTCTTTATTTTAATTTGTGTAACCTTTGTTTATGACTGGATCTTTTTACGCTGTTGAGGTCCTCATTAAGTTCCATGAGTATCCTTTTAACCAGTGTTTTGAACTCTGCATCTGATAGATTGTTTATCTTCATTTTCTTTACTTCTTTTTCTGGAGTTTTATCTCTTCCATTTGGGCCATGTTTCTTTGTTTCCTCATTTTGGCAGCCTCCCTGTGATTGTTTCTATGTACTGGGTAGAGCTGCATTGACTCTGTGTCTTGGTAGTGTGGTCTAATGTACTCGGCATCCTGTAGGGTCCATTGGCATAGATTCCCCTATCACTGAAGCTGGGTACTTGAGGTGCACTCTTCATGGGAGTTGAGTATACCCTCCACTTGTAGCTGAAACTTGATTGCTGTTAGAAGGTCAGTGGGAGGGATTTACCTAGGCCAGTTAGCTGCAAGTACTGGATGTGACCACTGACCACCAACCTCTGCCCTCCATGGTAGATCACCTATTCTGGGGCAGGGTGGTGGTGCTCTGATGTGGTTTGTAGTTACCCACTGGGTATGCTGCCATCTTGGAAGACTCCTAATATAGAATTTCAATGCTTATCCCATTATAATTCCAGCAGCATTTTTGGGGAGTGGAATTTTGAGGAACTGACTCTAAAATTTGTATGGAAATGCAAAGAACTAATAATAGCCAAGACAGTCTATAAGAAGAACAAAACTTAGCAACTTACACTACTAGATATCAAGGCTTTTAAACTTCTTATTGAAAAAGTGACTAAGACAATGTGATATTGGTATAAAAATAGACAAATGGACCATTGGGACTGAATATAAAATCCAGAAAGTGGTGATGCATTTATGTACACTTGGTTTATGAAAAAGTTAGTAGTGCAGTTCAATGGGGGAAATAATAGTCTTTTCAATAAATAGTATTGGGTCAGTTGAATAGCAAAATGGAAAAATATTAACCTTACTTCTCTACCTCACACAATACACATAATTAAATTCAAGATAGATTGCAAATTTAAAATTGAAAGCAAATAGAACTTCTAGAAGAAAACAATATCTTCAGGATGCAGATTAAGCAAAGATTTCTTAAACCAGGTATCAGATCAGATCCTTTCCCTGCCTAAAAAAGCTAACTGTAGCCCTGGCTGGTGTATCTCAGTGGATTGAGCGTGGGCCTGCGAATCAAATGATTGGGGTTCGATTCCTAATCAAGGCAGATGCCTGGGTTGCAGGCCAGTTCCCAGCAGGGGACACATGGGAAGCAACCATGCATTGATATTTCTCTCCCTTTCCCCTTCCCTTCCCCTCTAAAGATAAGTAAATAAATTTTTTTAAAAAAATCTGTGACTCTGCCTTAGAGTGTTTTAAAAAAAAGCTAACTGTAAATGAAAAAAAATGATAAATTGGATTTTATGAAGAACTTTTGTTAATCAAAAGGTTAATTAGAACCTAATATGTACCTACAAATACTCTAATGAGAATGGATAAATTATGGTATATACTGTGTATGCAAAGAAATTGTATGTAGAAGTTAAAATGAATAAACAAGGCCACATTTATCGACATGAATAAATCTCAAAAATATAATGTGGAAGGAATAAAACAAGTTGTAGAACAGATACAAGATGATATTGTATTGGGAGTTCCAAGACCACCTTCAGGCTTGATGATTCAGTAGAAGGGTTCACAGGACCTAAAAGAGCTGTTGTACTCACAGTTACAGTTTAGTACAGTGAAAAGACATAGATTAAAATCAGGAAATGGAAAAGACTTGTGGGGCAAGTTCCAGGAGAAACCAGATACTAGCTTTCAGAGTTCCCTCAAGTGGAGTTGGATGGAAATGTGCTTAATATTCCCTGTAAAGATGTGACAACACATGTGAAGTGTTGCCAACCAGAGAAACTCATTTGATTCTTGGTGTCCACGGCTTTTATTGGGGGTCAGTCATGTAGTATCCGCATGTAGTCACTCAGTGCTCAAATGACTGAGCTCAGCTAACCAGTCTCTAGCCTTCCTTCTGTCCACCTAGCAAAAACAAATCTTCACCATAAATCACTTTGTTAAGATAAATTTATCCAGTCAAACTGGTATACCATGGCCCAAAACCTCAGTCTTACAAAGTCACCTATTAGGCAGAAGGACTGAAGTTATCTGCCAGTCCAGTTATCCAGTCAGGGCCAATTTTAAAGACATGCATTTCTTTGGAATTTGCAGAGTTTGAGCAGCCCAGGCATGTTGAATTAACTCTTTCCTGCACAGATGCTGTAAGTAAGTTTGAAAGCCTGTCAATCAATATTATGTATTAATGAATATATAAACCTTCATGGGGATGCAACCAATTTAAGATAGAAGTTATCTTCAGAATAGGAGGAGAATGCTAAGGAGACATACCCAGGGAACTTTAATTGTATCTGTAACATTTTATTTATTTGAATAAATAAACAGTATGGCAAAAAAATTCTGAAACAATGTGGCCAAAAAGTTAAAATTTGATAAAGCTCTGGATAATAGGAACACAGATGTTATATTCTCCATACTTCTTTATATATCTGAAAATATTTAATAATAAAAATAGAAAAATCTATTAAACTTTTATAAAATGTAAGTCATAGTGCTACATTAAAAAGAAAAATTTTTGTGAAATATTTGAAGAAATGGTTTGTTCCATTCTTCAGTGTGTTAGAATATTGTCTTAAAAAGGCATTTTTCTTGATATGGATTCAGAAAGGAAATAGATCAAGCTCAGCATACAAGAATTTGTTAATTATATTACAGCCTTATTTATTCTGAATGTTAAAGAATATTTAACACTGAAGTTGAAGTGGAATGTCTGAATATTTAATGTACTTAGATTAATGTAGTTGCCATAAATATATGATGCATGCCTGGTCTTCTCCAAAAATTAGCAAATTACTTTCCACCTCAGGACCTTTATCCTATGCTAGTTCTGCAGCCAGTCTAGTAAATTTGGTGTAAAATAAAAGGGAGAGGGGAGAGGCAAAGGAGAAAAATAGTTGACCTTGAAAGAATTGAATTGTGTGCTTTCCTTCCCTTCTTTTTTCCCCTCATAGAATCAGTCTTAAGGAAAAAAATAACAAATAGTCAATTTGTGTATTACATCAGAAAACATAAAGAGAAGTGGAACTTCTTTGCACTGGGAATGGGGATGATCAAATTGTTCAGATGGTGTTAGCCATAATTTCTAGCTACCATGCTTCTTTCATTTCCTGTGTTTGTCTTTATTTTCCGTAAGTCCAGTAAATTAACCAATTCCTTCCTATGCCTTTTACATGGAGGTCCCATACCCTGAAATGCAAAATAAGTGTGGTATTTTGGCCCCAAAATATTCCTGATAATGAAATCAAAGTAAACAGTTCAAAATCCAGTCAGTAGCTTTCCCTATATATTATTTTGTGAGGAAAGTGCAGTAACATTTCTGTCACAATTTCTATACCCTCCTCCCCTCCCAGCACTTATGAGCCTATCTCATGTCTCAACAGATTGTTTTCATATGTAATGGACCCTCAGGGATACTTGACATAGTCAAAACTGTAGGTGTTAAATCGAACGATGCAGGAGTCAGTTGAATGTGTTCATTTTTAAATAAATGGTACAAAGTAGATACTATCAGTAGATGAAGACTACAAAAAGGGGTTGTCTCCTTACAGTAAAATTTCCTTTTTTTTCTCTCTCTAGAGTTATTATAACCAAGTCAGATTGATTCTTTTTGATTATAATAGTGGCAATATATTAAAAGAATGACATGAAAATATAACCCTCTTTTCAATAGGATAGTTGAGAAATTGAAACCCATTAATGAACCTTGAGCTAATGTAGAAAAAAAAATCTATAGTCCTGGCTGGTGGAGCTCCGTGGATTGAGTGCGGGCTGTGAACCAAAGAGTCGCTGGTTCAATTCCCAGTCAGGGCACATGCCTGGGTTGTGGGCTAGGTGCCCAGTGGGGGCCATGTGAGAGGCAACCACATTGATGTTCCTCTCCCTCTCTTTCTCCCTTCCTTCCTCTCTCTCTAAAAATAAATAAATAAAACCTTTAAAAAATTTATCTTGCTTTGGCTTATAGTACAGAATTACAGTATACCATTTAGTTATTTTGACTCAAATGCCCTTTTGTGATTGAGAATATTCTAGATATTTACTGTTGCCCTTTAATTTTCTACTGGTCTTTGAAGTTTACAGTCTGATATTTAATATGTTTTAAAGAATATGTCATTCTATATGAGGTTCTATTATGTTGTTTAAAATATATGAATAGTCTCTTATGATTTGTTTTTCCAGTTTGATACTGCCTGAAAATTGAATAGCTAGTGTATATGTTGCTTCTTTGTGTTTTCACATTTCAACTGCTGAAATGTGAAAACACAAAGTATCTTGTTACTGATAGTCTCTAAGTTAATCATTTCAACCAGCCATCAGGGTGAAAATAATATTCAAGTACAGAATTGAATCTTGCTACAATATAAGGAAATCTGGCTATCCAAACTGAATATGATTACTGTATTACTTCCCTAGTTGGGCACAGCTTTAACAGTGTGGTTAATAAGAGACAGAACTGAATTTAAAATCTTTAAATAGGTAAAATTCTTCAGAGACAAAGTCTGATATTAAATTCTTGTTGACACACATCACAGATTTGTACCATCATGTACCATGTAGTAACTTTACTTCCTTTTTCCTTTCCAAAATAGTTTTTCCCCAGGATCATTTCTTTGACTTATAGCTGTTTTTTGTATTTATTTCCAAGGAAAAATTATGTTCTCATTGTGTAACCTATTATCATTACATTTATGAGTCTTAAATCTACACATCTAACCCTCACTTTACACCTAGTCTAGTTCTGTATATGTATCTATAAATTATTTTCATGTGGATATCTTACTGTAACTCTGAGCTCGGTGTACCTAAAACAACATTTGCTTTCCCATACATTTCCAATTATTCCATTTTGGGTCAGGCACCATTATTTTTAGTTTCCAGGCTAGGATTATAGAAACATTCTTTGACTCTTTCTACACCATTGTGGCATGTATTCATTCAATTTGTCATTGGTAAATGTATTTGATTTACCTATACCTAACATTTTTTCTGATATCTTCCTAGTCTAAGCCCTATAGCTTTGTACCTGACTAGACTCTGGAGATGGAACATAAGGCAGATTAGGTTCCTGATCTCAGTTTAAAACAAATCATTACAACTGCCTATTGCCTCCCAAATGAAGTTCAAACTTCCTCTTTCAAATAGAAACCAAGTCTCCACATTCAGATATCTCTTTCTAAATTATTGTTATAGCACACATAGCATCACTTTCTACTTACTTGTTTACATGTTTGTCTCCCTTACTACTATGAATTACTGGAGATGGACATGGTAAGTGTATTTTTGTATCATAGTGCATAGCACATTTTCTGTCACATCAGTGAATCTTTGTTGGATAGATGGATGAAAAGCATAGTAGATACTGGGTTGGCCAAAAAGTCCATTTTGTTCATAAATAAAGACACATTTTTCATTATTACCAATAATTTTACTGATTTGGGTATTTTCATTATGTTGGTTATCTCCTGCATGGTATAACATTGACTGTTCTCAATTAATGTCTTGATTTGATCAGTATAAACTTCAACTGGCCTACCCGACCTTGGAGCATTGTCCAGAGAGAAATCTCCTGCATGAAACTTCGCAAACCACTTTTGGCACATTCAGTCAGTCACAGTGCCTTCTCCATACACTGTACACATCTTTTCTTTGTGTTTCAGTTGCATTTTTACCTTCCTTGAAATAATAAAGCATAATATACCAAAAACGTTGCCTATCTTCTTCTGTCTTATATTTAAATGGCTACACAAAAATTCACCAACTTTGGTAAGTTTTTTAAATGCATGCTGATATGACCTGTCACAATACAGTCTAACAAAATTGTGAAGTTCAAGACAACTAAGTGCTACTAGAGCCATCTTACAGAAAAAAACAAAGTTTTTTCTCCAACCCAATACTTCTATGTATTTCGTCATTCCTTCTGTGATCTTGCCTAGTAGATATAGGAGGCCTTTTTATTTATCTGTCTATTTATTTATTTATTTAATATTGATTTTAGAGAGAAAAAAGGAGGGAGGATGAGGAGGGGCATAGAGAGAAACATTGATTTGTTCCACTTACTTATGCATTCATTGGCTGCTTCTTGTATGTGCCCTGACTGGAGATTGAACCTGCCATTCTTTATATTCTTCTTTGCACTTTCTAATATAAATAGTCAAATTAATCTCTTTACTGTTTCCTAAATACTCCATCTTCATTCTTATTCTTTGAATGTTTCTTATCTTCTCTGTCATGGTCCCATATGAATGCCTCTTTTTTGAAATACCTTCTAGCTCTAATCCACATTAATTTCTCTGTTGTATGACTTTTTTTTGCAAATATTGCCTGACAGTTATATAATTTACAGTTTGTTATTTTGATCAGCATTATGCATTTTTATTTATATTGTCAAATTCATTCACTGTTTAATGTGAAGTTTGTCTGATGTCCACAACTTGACTGACAATGTTGTGTGGTTGGCTCTTTTTCTCCCTCATTGTTTATAAGGGTTAGTTCTTTCTACAAAGATGAAAATTCTGTATATAAGATAGCACAAATTACTATTTTACAAAGGACAATTGTATGGTCATCCATTCTTACTACTGATTTTCTGACTGTTGCTGAGTATCACTGTAATCGTAGTATTAAAATTTCATCACTAAATTCAGGGTAGTCAGCTAATCAAATACTTAAAAAAAGAAACTTTATATATTGTTCTGTTGGAATATTATAATAGGCACAGATGGACCATCTCTTTGGTTAATATACTATGTCTGATAATATTAACTATATTTTTCAATAACTTTTCATAACTGATAAAAAGTGAAAATGTTTTCTTGGAGGAAATAGTGTACATTTGAGCAACTCTCTTGTTAACTACAATAATATGTTTGTATAATTTAAAACAGCAGTTTCACATTGCATAAAAACAATTTAGCTGCTCCAGGCATTTTGCCCATAGTAAATTTACATATTAAGAAAAAGAAAATATAGATTTCTATAAATCTCTTTTACTTTCTTACATTGGCATGATTTATTTTATCATTAAGGAAAGCGATAATAATAAAAACCACCAAATTTTTTGTTTTGTGTTACTGTCTTTAGGTAGGGTATCCTCACAAATAGGTTACCTATTCTTTTTTTTAAGATGTTATTTATTTTTAGAGAAGGGAAGGGAGGGAGAAAGAGAGGGAGAGAAACATCAATGTGTGGTTGCCTCTTGAGCATCCCCCTAACAGGAACCGGCCCCCAGGCATGTGCCCCTCACTGGGAATAGAACCAGTGACCCTTTGGTTCATAGTCTGCGCTCAACCCACGGAGCCACCCAGTCAGGGCTGTTTACCTATTGTTACTGTTTTTCCTTTTAACTCTTGTATGTTTATTTATTTTTTCTTTTTATCAACTTTTCCATTTATTTATTACACATACTCAATTTTATTCTAGAATAGATTTGAGATGACCTCCTGTTTTTTTTTTTAATGGCCACACCACCCAGCTTTAAAAGACTTTTGTGTAAATGTTTTTTAACTATTTTCCTGATCGACTCATCACTCAGCAACTAGAAATATATTGGCCTGATGGTGTGGTGAGGCATCAGTGGAATTAACTAATACCTCCATATTTTTTTTTCATTTGTACTTAACTTTGCTTTCCAAGCAAAGGAAGTTATTTTTTCCCTAAATGTCTCATTGCAAAAAATTTTACAATATAATTCCAAAAATTTTAGTCCTATTAAAAATATTTTTATAATTAAAAAAAAAACTTAAGTTCTTACACCACAAGGAATTTAATGTCACATTTTAGGGATTGGGATAAAATTTGCTTTATGTTACTTAAATTTAATGTCAAAGTAGAGTTTAACATGTGTGAGTCCGATCGTAGTTTGCCTAACTTTTATTTTTAATGCCTGGTTTTGAGTAGCTTTATAGAGTAGGGGTTACATCTGTAGCTCTTACTGATTTCTAGTTGTTTTTCATGTGTATAATATGACAGCTTCATATAGGTCAACTTTCTTAAGTAACCTCTACCACTGACTTTTAAATATCTGGTTTAGGGAATGGGAAAGAATAAATCAGAATTACTTGGGTTGTTTTTAAAAAAAATATACCATTAAGGATTCTGATAGTGTACTCTCTGCCGTTACTCTTTAGAAACCAATTCATGGTTATAGTGAATCACTGGTACTGAAGGAATTTAAGGTAGTTCTCCGATGTGTCAGTTTTTCTTAGTATCATGAAAGAAACTAGCCTGCGTAGTATTTATTTGGTGTTATATTTTAAAAGTTATCAAAATTATTCATGGAAAGTGGTATAGCATAAAGCAATAAATGACTACAAACTTCAAGTATATATTATATCTGGTAATAAAAGTATTCTTCCTCATAAAGTGTTAAATTAGACAAATACTTGTATTAGAGAAGTTGTTGATTAGGGAAACAATACTGAATACTATGCCCTTTTCTTTGATAAAAGCAAGTACTAAAATTAACACAAAAGAGAAATTCTTAAATAAAAATTCTTCATTCTTATTTCCTTTTTTCTTGAATAACTTTCACAAAATGTATCTTATAAGCATTGTCCTGAAAGTGGCCAGGTTTCACTTGTTTACTTTCTGATCTGCCTTTAGTACAGATTCCTTCTTTTTCTTCTCTCTCTTTACTCTGGAATTAATCCTCTACCTACTTCACAGGCCGATTCTTTGATGAGAATGAATCCCCTGTTGATCCGCAGCATGGCTCTAAACTGGCGGATTATAATGGGGATGATGGTAACGTAGGTGAGTATGAGGCAGACAAGCAGGCTGAGCTGGCTTACAATGAGGAAGAAGATGGTGATGGTGGAGAGGAAGACGTCCAAGGTGAGCGTGGGCCTGGTCTCCATGCTGTAACCATGAAACCCACCATTCCAATTTGGTTGAATTTGTGTAGAATTTTCCCACTTATAAGCAAGCACCAGTATGGTCTTAATGCAAATAGGTTTGGTGCAGTTTTTCAACTTTGTTTTGAAAACCATTTTACGATAGTGGCATTAGTAGATTTGTAGATAAATTATTTTAATTTTTTATTTTTAGTTATATGTGTTATTGATATAGTTTGAAACTCAGAATCTTGAGAAGTTTTAGAATTAAATTGTTTTAAATGGCTCTCTACTTTGCCTAAGGCAAATTTATTACCAGAAAATAATTCTTTTCCAATTTCTCATCTGAAAGCATTTCAATTATTCTAGATACAAATATTGACCAGACAGGCTTTTTGTTATCAGGGAAGCCACAAAAGGAATAGTCAGGAGATGAGATTTTTTCACTGCTGATTCAGCATAGAAAGAGCTGTTTTTGAAATTTTTTCTAAGGCTTAAAATTTATATTTAACAATCAGTTTGTGAAGATTTGTCTGTTTTATGTTTAATACACAGATTCAACGTATTTTCCTTGTTAACTGTGTTACTTCTGAGCTTTTAACCTAGAATCTACCTGTGTGCATGCAGCCCTACCCATGCATGCGTATCAGAGTATGTTGCTTTATTGCAAGTTTTAGGACTGTTTTCTTCTGCCTACTTACATCATTTAGTAGTACTAGTAGAGTTTTTTTTTTTCTATAAAACTTGATTTTAAAGTTAATACATATATTTGAGATTTTATATTATGCATGAAATATTTTTTTAATGTAACCTGTCTTGATTTACTCTTTAGCTCTTTTTAAGGTAATTAAATTTTATTTAGGTTCATGACAAGAATTGTTTTTATAAAACTCAGAAGAAAACATAGGTGTCCTGGAATACTACATATTTAATAGAAAAAGGGAAACCAAAGACTCTGACTTCCACCTAGGCATTGCTTTGATAGCCCATTCTAGTTTTGGGAGAATGGTCATTGGGAATAGAAAGAAATTAATAAATGTTAGGAGTTATTTAAGGATACATTAATGAAAACTTCTCAACACTTTTTGGTACTTTTTAATAAATTATACTCTCCTTTTCTATACTCTCATCCATCTTCATAAATTACACCATTTTTTTATTACTGCTTTTGTGACTTGTTTGGATTACATTTACTTTCAGTTATTTGTAATGTTGCTTTAAGGCCTTTTCTTGCATTTATATCATATCACCAGTTAGAATTTAAGCTCTCAGAGTGCAGGCACTTTTATTTATTTTGCTTACTGTTGTGTTTGTATCCTTTTCTGCCTCATATTCTTCCCCACCACCCATAGGGCCCTCAGTAAATGTTGTTAAGTGCTATTTTTCCCCTTTCTCATTTAATTTTTATTCTTGTAACTGGGACTAGGGTAATAACCCTTTAACTTCTGATCTCATAAGCTTGCTTGGTTTACACTTTAAACATTTCTAGTTTTCTTTCAGAAGGGCTTCTATCATCTCAGATAATTTTGAGGTTTCCTTTAGTTAATTTCAACACTAATTAAAAATTATTTTATATTTTGGCTGTCTTAAAGGTGATGACCTTTATTACAGAACTTTAATATTTTTATGGCTTTTATCCATAGCAGATACATTTATTTTCAGTGCCTTCTCTCTTTTTGGTACCCTTCTCCCTCGCCTACCCTCAGTTCTCATTGCCACTTTCCACTGTAGGCCCTCAGTACCCTCATGCTGCCCTGCTTTTACTTTCACAAGAAAATTAATTTATTGATTCATTAATTCATTGATTCAAGAAATATAAGGAAATGACCTAGGATGATATCCTTAGGGAAGTAGGGAAGAAATTGGTAAATTTTTGGTTTCTTCATTTGCAAATGAATCTTACTTAAACTGGGGTTTGCCATTTAAAACAGTTAACATTTTTATCTCATTTCGGGGTTCACTACATGATAGCAGCAGGGGGGAGGGCAGCTACCAAGGGGAATCCCTTATCATAGAGAACAGAAAGATGCAAAAACATCAGCTCCAGCAACTAAAGAGGGATAAGTTTGGGTGAAATGACTAAAAAGAAGTACTGAAGACCCAACTAATTTTAAACATGTTTTCATGTTTCAAAATGTTTCATGTTTAAATTTTTTTTTATTGTTGTTCAAGTACAGTTGCCTCCATTTTCACCCCAGAACACCGCCCCCACCTCACCCATCCCCACCTTCCACCTTCAAACCTACCCCTTTTGGCTTTGTCCATTTGTCCATTATACATGTTCCTTGATGGCCCTGCCCTATTATCCCTTTCCGGTAAAATTTTTAGGTATAGTATTAACTGTTCAAAAAGTAGGGAGGGGAAATTATGGTTATTCCCTAGTTAAGTTTGAATATTTGGAATTTTAAAGCATTTCTTCATAGCTTCAGTGTAGAAATAATGGTTCAGTTTCCAGGCCAGTTTTCACTTGTAGCAAACGCAGGCAGTAGAGTGGAAAAATACATTAGCCTGACAATTGGGAGATCAACTGTGTATTGCTTTTCAAGTCACTTAAACTCTCTGGGCCAAAATTTCTTCATCTGTAATGTAAGAGTATTGAACTAGTGTTCTCAGTGGTAAAATGCTATGGTTATTACACTCACAGTGGCATCATTATATATAACACAAGTATTATGGGGAAATGTATTTCAGATTTCAGCATACCTGAAAAATATCTTCCCCCAAACCCAGGAAAGAAAATGGAAACTACTCCAGCCATTGAGATTCTGCAGCCAGAGTTATCTGCTCTCTCTGGTATTAGGAGTTTTTTCCTCAGGGTGTTGTGTACCTGAGGTTAGAGATTCCAGCTATAGGACTGAGACTCTGGCTTCAGCTAAAGACAATCTGGCTTTGGTCTCCAAAACTCCTGGATTATGAAATGGAGGTTTGGGCAGCATCTCTGCCATAGGAAGCTAAGGATTCCAGCTTTAACTCTGATGCCTGTTGATCATTTGGTTCAGCACTATCTACAGTGTTTTCTTGTAGAATTAAGTGAAGCCTAATGTTCCTGTGTTTACAATCCTGCTTTATTTTGGTTTGAAGTTCCTGGTTTCCTGAAACATCCTAAAATAAATATATTTACATTGGTATAAAAAATGTTTTCCTGGCTTCTTAAAGAAAATTGTGGAAAGACTGCACTTCTGATGATGCATCTTTTAATTTACTCTTCATTGTAATAAGGAGATGGATATTTACAAATTCTCTGTACTCTTATCTTTAATCACATAGAGGTTCCAAGTTTGTTTAATAGCATATGAAATGCATATTACTGAGTATATCTATGGAAGGAAGCTTAGCATAGTGCTTAAGTGCCTGATTGTAAGCCAGGACTGCCTGGATATGAATTCCAGCTGTTTCTCTTACTAGTTCTGTCACCTGTGAATTAAATAACCTCTATGCCTCAATTTCCTCATCTGTGAAATAGGGATAAATACAGTTACCTAACTCAACAGTTATGTGGATTATATGATTTAAATATTTGTTCAGCATTTATGACACAGTCTTTCACACTGTAACACTATTATAAGTTTTTGTTGAATAAAATAATGATTTAAAAAATAAAAGGAAATCTAGAACTTTTTCTCTGGGTTGCCTGCTTTAGAGGATAATGGCACTTTGGACTATGGATTAATTTGTATGTTTTAATGGAACCTCACTGCTTGGTAGAACTTGCATTATGGCAGTGGTACTTTCTTGACCTCATAGGTGATTTAGGAATTATTTAATACATTATTAATATCTTTATATTATATTTCTTTAATAGTCACGTTGTGAACTGTTTACAGATTTTCCTACTTTGTAAAGTGAAATAAAATATTAGTTCATATAATTATATTTAGTGGTTATTCTATATCGATTTGATTAGCTAATTTCATCATACTTTAACAGATAAATGCATAAGTTGTTAGTAGAAAGTTGAATTCTGGTTAGAATAGCTGCACTGAAAAGGGATTCTACTTATGTAAATGATAGCTCAGTATAAGAAAGATAATATTCCAAAAGTCCTATGAAATTCTGAAAAACAATATGAAGGCACCATATTAAAAATTTGCTAGAGAGTAGAAATTAATAAAAACCAACAAGCTTCTCCTTATATTTATAGAGGACCTTGGAAGACTGCCTTCATATGCGCTATTTTATTTTGAGACAAAAAACAGCTGTTACTCTTATTCTACTGAGAAGGTAATTAGAGATCTGAAGAGGTTTAGGAACTACATCATGTTTGTTGAGTGTCTAAGCCAGGACTAGAATTCATTTTTTTCTGTTCTTAGATCTTTGCACTTATTTTCTCTTTATAATTACTCATTTAAGAAAACCAAAAAGTAACAGTATTTTTTCAATAACTTGCCTGTTAAATTTCTTCAAGTTCTTTATATAATAGCTTTTCCCAGCACTTCATGGTGGTTGTCTTCATTTAATTACTAAAGCCTTGAAAGATGCATTTATAGCTATAAGTAAGGTCCCATCATATGGATCCTAGGTTCCAGTGATTCTTTTCCTTTTTAAAATCAAAGATAACTTTATAGAGTAAAAGATAATTTTAAAATATAAATATGATTATTAATATAATGTCAGCTTTTACACATAATAGATTTGGGGTTTTCATAAAAAGATATCAAAGCCCTGGCTGGGTAGCTCAGTTGTTGAGAGTGTTTTCCACATGCTAAGGTTGTGGGCTAGATCCCTGGTCAGAGCACATACAAGAAGCAACCAGTGAATGCAAAAATAAGTGGAACAACGAATCAATGTTTCTCTCTCTCCCTTCTTCTCTCTCTACAATTAAAAAAAAAAGATATGAGATCAGTTTGTTAGAATATGATGTAAAACAGTTTTCTGCAATTCTACATGAGAATTTCTATAAGTTAAACAGGAAAGTTATTGAAAGGAAAGAAAGTTTGTCATTTTTATGAAAAAATGTAAAGAAGAGCCCTGCTGGCGTAGCTCAGTGGATTGAGTATGGGCCTGTGAACCAAATGATCGCAGTTTAATTCCCAGTCAGGGCACATGCCTGGGTTGCAGGCCAATTCCCAGCAGGGGACACACGAGAGGCAACCATACATTGATATTTCTCTCCCTCTCTCCTTCCCTTCCTCTCTAAAGATAAATAAATAAAATCTTTTTAAAAATGTAAAGGAGAAATAAACACATCATTATGAAAAGTTAATACATAAAACATATACCACATGGATACTGAATCCACAACCTAGGCATATGCCCTGACCAGGAATTGAACTATCGACCTTTCACTTTGTGGGATGATGCCCAACCAGGGTGAGAAGTCATTTTTCAAGACTCAAGGAACCAAAAGATGTCATTTTTAAAAGCCATGTACTAAAAAGGGAACCTCTTGGGCTCTGATTGAAATACTTTTCATTCTTATTCTAACATTTTAATACTCTGAGCAATCTTATTTCAAAAACTGTAGTTTATAGTAAAATTAGAAAAAAAGAGAAGGGTTGCTATTGTCAGATAAACTGACAGTAAAGTGACAGGTGATACCCATGAAGGACCCAGAAAAACCTGTGAATAGCCAAATAAGTCAAAACTCCAAAGCACTATACAGAGTTGCTTAATATAGCTACTCAAAGTGACTTTGTGGACTTACTGTCTAACAATATGATACAATTAATTTTTCTTTTTGGTAGAGCAAAGGTTAAGTTTTGGGTTGTATACTCCACTTAGGAAGTTAACTGGTAAGCTCTTTGGAGAGAAACAAAGAAATTCACTAAAATATTAAATGTTGAGATTATGAGTTACTTTTACTCTCTTTTTTAAAAAGATTTTATTTATTTATTTTTAGAGAGCGGGGAAGGGAGTGAGAAAGAGAACATCAACGTGTGGTTGCCTCTTCAGCACCCCCTACTGGAGACTTGGCCTGCAACCCAGGCATGTGCCCCAACTGGGAATCAAACCAGCAACCCTTTGGTTCACAGGCCCATACTCAATCCACCAGCTGGGCTGAGTTATTTTTATTTTCTAAATTTTACCTGATGACTATGGATTAATTTTATAATTAGAAAAAAAGTTTAGTTTTTAGAGGCATGAAAATATATATAGAATGGTTTCTACCCAAGTTTTAATTAAAAGGACTGACCTTCATCTATATAGAAATAACATACAAACAGATCAGCTCCACAATGTTTGTGGGTTCCTAAAGTTTTCCTGGCTGTATTTGTCTAGCTTCCTCCCTCCCTCTCCTCGTTCCTTCCTTCTATCCATCCATCATTAAAAGATTTGTTAAAATTAAGTAATCTTAATTTTCCAAAATAGGTACAGTTTTTGCTCTTTAGCCAAGCAACTGAGAAATAGAACACTATTTGCTGAAGATGTAAAATAACGAGAAAAAAACTACCTTAAAAAAGAGAAAACTACCTGAGAAAAGAGAGACATTTTTTAAATTGTATTTCTGCAACAATTTAAAAATTAATATTCTTGATACATAATTATTTCCCTTTCAGATGATGAAGAACGAGAACTTCAGATGGATCCTGGAGATTATGGAAAGCAACGTTTAAATGATGTCCTTTAAGTCCTAAAGAAAAACTTCGGAAAACCTAAAGTGCTGTAAAATGGAATCATTTCTACTTTGTCTTTTTCGACTTTTGTTGTAAAGATCAGTTGTATCAGTTGTAAAGATACATTGAGATAGATTTAAGGAAAAATTTTAATGAAGGAATGTACCCATGTACATATATGAACTTTTTCATACTGTATTAGTAAAGCAGAGACCTTTTTGGATGAGCCAAAAAAAAGTTAGCAAAACTGGAGTCTTTGCATTTAAAGCAAACTGATGTATGTTTTACATTTTATTGAGCCTAATTCTTTACACAAATGGACAAACAGGAAAAAATGGTTGTACTGTTTATAAGTTGCACACAGGATAACCACAGTGAGAACAGTTATTTAGCTGAAAAACTTTTTGTATACTAATATATTCTTGTTAGCCCAACAGGTGTTCTGTTCTGTCTTACCCCTTATCTCATGTTCTTCCAGGAATTATACCTAGAATAATAGTTAGATAAAAAAGGGTAACTTGGAAACGAAACACTGGGCAGCATGTGTGCAAAATCACTTCCTACTCCTTTTATTTTACATGAGTGTGGATGTGTTTCCGCAAGTAAGCTGGCAGCTGAAGCCTGATGAAAGTTGAAATAACCTGCAAAGATATAATATTTATGAGTTATACCTTAGTTCATGAAATTGTGAAATGCATGATTGCCAATATATTTCCAATTTTTATTTTTCTCACATAATACCAGTACTATTTAACTATAAGCACCACTGGCTAAAATTTTTATATTTTCAGAGTTCAAGTTGGTGAATATATTCATGATTTAAATGCCAGATTCTGAAAGAGTCTAAATCAACTTTGAAATGAATCTGCAATCAGTATTTCAAAGCTCCTCTAGTACTTTTAGTGATAT
Organism: Carollia perspicillata; assembly: GCA_004027735.1. NCBI lineage: Eukaryota > Metazoa > Chordata > Mammalia > Chiroptera > Phyllostomidae > Carollia > Carollia perspicillata. The sequence goes on from PVKM010000048.1 coordinate 138,660, forward strand.
AATTTGATGAGACTTTTTCAGAATTACTAAGTAAGGAGTTTTAACAGATTTTTATTAATGCACAGATAAATACAAGTACAGTGAGGTCTACAGCCATTTTATTAAAATAGCTTAAAAGTTTGTAATAAAGATGAAGAATCTTTGTAATTACCTAAATGTTAGTTAAGAACCCATAAACCTCCTATTTGCTAGTCTTACAAAATTATTTTAAGTGCTTTGTCTTTTTTGACACTTTTCAGTAGAATACGTAAGCTAGATAATCCTTGTTTTCTGAGTTAAAGTTCTTTAAACCTAACTCCCTACCCCCAAAATAAAAGGTTTTGATCATAAGGAGTAATTTAAGGTTGCTAAATCTGTGTTTCAGAAGGGCTACTGGTAATTGCACATAAACATGAAATGCTCTCACCCCTCCAAACCCCCCCCATACTCAGGTCCTAGTCAAAATTCAAATTTTAGAGATTTTTTAAAAAGGTTTTTCACTTATTGGAGGTACAAAAATTATTAGACTTTAGTTTAGAAATTATTAAGCAACCAGGAAAAGATATAGTGATTTACTAAAATTGTTTTTTCTACCATATCAAAGTATGGAATTCATGCCTTTGCTATGAGTAGTGTCAGGCTTAATAAATGAATAGGTGATAATTCACAGAATTTTTTAAAATGGAGTTAAAGGGAATTAACGTATACCTTATGGGCATTAGGATGGGATGGTAAATCTAAAATATACTCCTAGTAATAGTTTATGTTTAATGCTGTAAAATCTTTACAAATGAAAACCATGAAATTTCCTGCCTTAGTTCTTTTGTCATAAAAACAATCACTTCGTTATATGGTAGCTGTTACTTACACAGCCAAATTTCTTCAGTTAGCAGTCTAGACATTTTATAAACTGAGAAATCTTGGACCAATTGATAATATTTCCAACTGTATTAACATTTTAATGCTATAAAATATTATGTGAATCTCTTAAAATTCTGACATTCTACAGTCTGTATTAGACATGCTGGTTTTGTAATGTTTTACTCTGCCTTAAGATTTAGGTTTTTAAACATATTTTTGCCCTGAATTAAGTGTTAATTTGATGAAAACTCTGCTTTTGAAACCATCACTTACTGGGTTCTAATAAATTAAAAATTAAACTTGCTTTACTATTTTGCTGATTCTAATAACATATATACACATCACACTTATGCAAATAGTTACATTTTAATGTTAAAATTTGAGTAAATTTAGAATTTATTTTAAGCTTGGCTAAACTAGAAAGGCAGGAATTTTTATACCAGGTTATTTACTATAGTGCTGTTTTTTTTGAAATAAAGATTTTATTTATTTATCTTTTAGAGGGGAAGGGAAGGAGAGAGGGAGAGAAATATCAATGTATGGTTGCCTCTCATGAGTCCCCTGCTGGGAACTGGCCTGCAACCCAGGCATGTGCCCTGACTGGGAATCGAACCACGATCCTTTGGTTCGCAGGCCCATACTCAATCCACTGAGCTACACCAGTCAGGGCTTATAGTGCTGTTTTTTATTCAACAAATATTGCACGCTTCCTATGTGCCTACATTGTTCTAGGGAGTAAGACTGTGCAATGGATAAGATAAACTAGATTTCTTTTCTCATAGAGCTTACTACATTCAACAATTGAGAGCAGCCAGACAACATACAAGGTAAACACATGAGCCAGATCATTTTAAATAGTAATAAGAGCTATTAAAAATAAAAGTTCCAAGATTCCAAGGTCTTTAAGGTTACAGATTTTCAGGTTTTTACTTAACTGAAACATTACAGTTGTGAGGCTAGAATATCATGAGCAAGAAGGACAGAAATGCATCTGAAGTGGTATGGAAGGGGTAAGATACGGAGAAACTTGTAAATTCAGGTCACTTGCTACTGACGCATAAAGAGAAAATGCAGAATATAAAATATACACGGAAGGATGATTACAGAGAAAATTTTCAGACTTCAAAATGATTCCTAAAATATGTCCTTTTATTTAAAAAGATTTGAAGATAGTGTGCCTTCTTGACTTCTCATTTGTATAATGTGTTAACAACAAAATTTGCTAAAATATGAGGACAGAGAATCTGTTTAAAAAAAAAACTTATGAGGGAGATAGTCACTTCACAAAATGTAACATCAGTACATTTCCAAAGTCTAAAACATCACATTTGGACCATCAACATTCTGTTCCAATTCTGCTATATCCAGTTCCTTTTAAAATACTCGCCTCACTAAAGTTTCTAAACAGAAATTCAACCAACTATATCAGAAAAGGGAGGAAATTTAATGGTCCAGATAAGCAAACTGCACAAAGGGCAGAAGTCTTCTGGACTTGAGAACAATGGAAACTTCGACCTGAACACTGCCAACTTTGTTACACCAACTTCCATTTCTGTTTCTCTCTACTTCATTCTCTCACACTAGCTCCCTCACTGGAAGCTCTAACCAAGGTTTCTAGCAGGTCACATTTTTTTAGTTTTGCCACCTGAGAGGGGCTGCTCCTCTTTCCTTAGTTCCACTTCAGAAAATTCGAGGTAAGGCAGACTTCTGCTTCTGGTTGTGATTGAATAACTTGACTAGCCCTTCTAGATTAGTAGCAGCTATAAAATTGGACAGGATATATTGAGCAACTATTTTCTGGCAGCACAAAACTGAAATTCCCAAGAGAAGAGAAACTTAAGCAGTTGAGCCCTACAATCACCTATGGCATAAAGAGGCTGGAATGCTGAGCTGAGAAGAAAGAGATCATAGTAGGGAGCAGCTGAAGTAGGGAGCAGAAGTAGGGAGCAGTTGAAATCTATGGGGTTGGGCATCAGAGAAGAGAGAGAGCTGTTTAGAAAGGTGACCCCAGAAATCCATACAGGATCATCACAGGTCCAGGGCTGTAAATAATCGAAGTAAGGCCACCTGATGCATACCAGATAATAGTTGCTACACAGCTGAGAATGGAACAGAGGTACCAAAGTTCAGCAGGTGTTGGCATAAAAGCAGTGCTGAAAGACATTAGGTTTCTGGGCCTGCTGAAGTGGAGATCTCCTTAACAACTTTACTATCCAGTTGAAATCATAGAAAGATTGTACCTTAAGAGCAAAAACCATGTCCTGGGGTTAACCTACTCTAAACCTGCTCTACCATTCTCTGAAAAGACTGTCAGGGGAGTCCTGGCTGGTGTGGCTCAGTGGATTGAGCACTGGCCTATGAACCAAAAGGTCATTAGTTCAATTTCCAGTCAGGACCTAGTTGTGGGCCAGGTCCCCAGTTGTGGGTGTGTGAGAAACAACCAACCAACCAATCTGTGTTTCTCTGGCATTGCTTCTCTCCCTCTCTCTGAAAACAAATAACGTGTCTTGCTATGTATAATGCACACTTTTTTGCCCAAATTTTTTAGGGAAAAATAAGGATGCACATTGTACATACCATAGGTATAATGATCAGATACCATGGGTATGAAAATAGATATAATAATCCCATGTATAATGCACACAAAACATGGGTGTGTTTCATACATGGCAAAACTTAGTAAATAAAATCTTTAAAAAGGAGACAGAGTATGAAAGTTAAGTTCTGGCAGGCTGGAACTTGTGAAACTCCTCAGGCTTTCTATAGACATGAGCTAACAAAACATAAAACCAAGCCTATACTAGTTTAATGAGACCACTCTGTAATCAAAGTACTGGCCAGAACAAGAATCATTAATCTAGATAACAAGAATCTAGACTCTACAAAATATACACAATGTTTAGTATTCAATAAAAATATTACTACATATACAAAGGCACACGAAAAATGTGATCCGTAGCTTTTTAAAAATTGGCATGGCCTTTGTTGTTACTTTTTATATTTTTGTTACTTGTTAATGCAGGTATTAAAATGTGTTCAGAGATTAAACAAAAATGTAAACTGAGTAACAATCTCAGCACAGAAATGGAAACTATCAAAAAACCTAATGGGAACTCCAGAATTGTGTAATATAATAACTAAAATGAAAAATTCATTGGATAAGTTTAATAGCAGAATAGAGATGGCAGTAGAATGAACTTAAAGGCATACAACAAATGTAGTTGTTCTATTATTTGGAAATAGAGAGGTGAAATGTTAAGAGACTCAGAAATGTGGATTTGGGATTAATTCTTCAAATATTTACTGAGTCCTCAAGATGCTGTCCATCCCACCCTCAAACATCATGTGCCTAAATACTCTATCATGAAAGGACAATGATCATTCTTTGGGTGTCCAACATTTTGGTGTCTCTGCACCACACTGGAAGAAGGGTTGTCTTGAGCCACACATTAAATACATTGCGACAGGTAACCACAAAAAAAATCTCATAATGTTTTTAAGTAAATTTATGATTTTGTGTTGGGCCAATTCACAGCCATCCTGGGCTGCATGTGGCCCATGGGCCGCAGGTTGCACACCCCTGAATATGTGTAGAGAACTGTTCTGCATAATGGGATACAACAGCAAAAAAGTCCCTACCTTCATAGAACTTACATGCCAGATAGAGATATTTTCTATACTCATAGTGATAAATGCCATGAGAAAAATAAATAAAAGTAAAGGAATAGTGATGGAAGAGTGCTATTTTAAATAGGATGATCAGGAAGGTCCACCTATGTAATTTAATTTTCCAGTAGCCACGTTTTTAGAACAGGTGAAATTTTGATATTTAACCAATATATCCAAAATATTACCATTTTAATAGATAATAAATATAGAATACTATTAATATTTTATATTCTTTTGTACTAAATCTAAAATCTAGTGTATATATATTCCATTTACAGCACATCTCAATATAGACAATGAATGGTCATTGGAAACATTTTATTAGTATTTAGAGTTCATATAATTTATAGTTGAATAAGAATATTCACATACTCATGTTCCAAGCATACTTAAAAGTTTTCCAATAACTGAATCAAGTATTAACTTTCTCCAGTATATTTTCTAGGGCAGTTTTAGGTTCACAGCAAAATTGGATAAAAAGTACAATCTGCCCACCCTTAGCTCCCCCCACCATCAATATCCTGTACAAGTACAGAATGGATAAGTCAACAATGACACATTAATATCAACCAAAGTGTTTAGTTTATGTTAGGATCCACACTTTATATTGTGCATCCTATGGGTTTGGCCAAATTACATATATCCATCATTAAAGTATGCAGAATAGTTTCACTTCCCTAAAAATACCTTCTATTATACTTATTCCTCCTTTCTTAGCCGAAACCCCTATCAACTACTGTGTCCATAGTTTTGCCTTTGCCAGAATGCATATTCTGATAGAATTAGAATCATAGAGTATGTAGCCTTTTTGGATTGGCTTCTTTCATTTAGTAATATACATTTAAGATCCCTCATGTCTTTCATGACTTCATAAGATCATTTCTTTTTAGCTGAATAATATTCCATTGTATGGATGTACCATAGTTTATTCATTCACCTACTGAAGAATATCTTGGTTATTCTGAGTTTTAGCAATTCTGAATAAAGGGGCTGTAAACATTCAAGTGCTGGGTTTTGTGTGGACCTTAGTTTTCAACTCCTTTGGGTAAATACCAAGGAACAATTTTTTTATTTTAGTAAAGTACACATAAAATTTACCATTGTATATTTACATTCAAAGTGTACAATTCAGTGGCATTAAGTACATCCACAATGTTGTGCAAGAAGTACCTGGTTCCAGAACTTTTTCATCACCCCAAATGGGAACCTTGTTAAATAGTCACTCAAGTATTAACTTTAATATCTGTTCATAAAAGTTAGATGATATTAAAATTGTTTCTCAATCACATTAGCCACATTTCAAATGCTTAGTAGCCATATGTGGCTAATGGCATTTTAAATAGTATGAGTCTAGGGGAAGAGAATTAGAGGCAGAGAGAACAATAAGTATGAAGGTCTTGATGTAGGAATATGCTTTTTCAAGTAACAGTTTGTTGGCGGGTATGACTGGAGTACAAGGAGCAAGAGGTAGAGAATGTAGTCAATGAAGTAGCTAAGAGTTAGCTAATAAAGGGCCTTGCATAGTAAAAGACTAGATTTTAAGGGTGATGAAAAATTTATAATGAGGTTTAAAATAATCAGTCCTGGCTGGTGTGGCTTAGTGGATTGAGCGCTGGCCCATGAACCGAGAGGTTGCCAGTTCCATTCTGGTCAGGGCATATGCCTGGGATGTACGCCAGGTCCCCAGTTGGGGGTGTGCGAGAGGCAACTGATTGCTGAGTCTCTTACATATTGATGTCTCTCTCCCTCCTGTCCTCTCTAAAAAATAAATTAAAAAAAATCACTCTTGCTTCCATGTTGGAAAGACTAAAGGAGGTTCAAGAATGAACTAGGAAGGTATTTGAGGTGATAAGTGTTTGGATTCAGGATATATTTTGAAGTTTAGTTTATTGCATTTACAGTGAATTTGCCATTAGATATGAGAAAGAAAAACTATTCTGTAAGGTGGAGAACACAGTAGCAGGTTTGAGAGAAAATTGAATTTAGTTTTGACCATATTAAGTTTCAGATGGTCATTGCCATCAGTTGATCACAATATTGGAGCAAAGTGACCAGCTCTGATATTTCAGTATTTATTATATTACTTCTTAGTGAATGGAAAATAAAAGTGATAAAAATATAACTCAGACATAGAATTAACATAGGAATGCCTTATATGTATTGGGTAGAGAAGGTAAATATATTCCATATATTCTGAAATGTGGGACCTACTGAAAGACTGTTGAAGATCCAAGATATTCCTGTTACATTACTTAGCAAACACTATTTCATTAATGTTTTCATATAGCAATAGTTTCGAATAGCTTGCAAAGCATATATGCCACTAGTTTTTTGCATTACGTTTTTTTTCTGTGTCTATTGTTTTGTATCTAAATATACTTAAGACTTCATTTTTAAGTCAATATTTTTAAACCTTTAGTTTATTCTAAAATCTTGCACTGGTTGTTACTGAAGCTTAATGACATTAACTACCATTGAATGCACAAGAAAAACATCTTGCTAAGTATTTTCCTTAAATAATCTTATTTGATATTTGCAACAATCCACTTAGATGTTGCAGAAAAGAGGCTAGTAGAGAGAGACCATTGGATGTAAAAGACTGAAGTGAAAACAACAACACAGTTATCTTCTGTGAAAAATGGTGTTAATCCCTGGCTGGTGCCGCTCAGTGGATTGAATGGCTGGTTTGCAAAATTCCGGGATTGGTTCCCTGTCAGGGTACAGGCCTGGGTTGAGAGCCAGGTTCCTCATGGATGGGGGTGTGTCAGAGGCAACAAATCCATGTATCTCTCACACATTGATGTTTCTCTCCCTCTCTTTCTCCCTCCCTTCTTGTGTAAAATAAATAAATAAAATCTTTTAAAAAATGGTGTTAAAATGTTAAATTGCAAAAGCATTTAGGCTTACTACCAGCAACTTTTCTAAACTTAATATTTAATAGTAATAACATTGCCATAGAAGACAGTATGATGTTGTGGAACAAGGAGGACTTGAGTCTTGATTGCATTTCTTACCAGCTGATTGTTAGCGTCTTTGTATAAGCATCTTTTTTCCTCCTTCCACTCCCCTCTTTTTCAAAAGCATTTCAGTTCTTCATGGTACCTATCTCACAGAGTTGTTGGGAGAATCAAAATGCATACAAAAGTGCTTTTTAAATGGCATATTTGACTTAAGTTTTAAGAGAGTAAAGGTTTGCAACAACAACTACTTGGAAATATTTTTTGAAATATATTTTTATCTTATTTAAATTTTATTTTACTCATCAGTTGGGGCAATTGTTTAGTTTATAATCTATTTCTTTCTATGACACACGCTGGATAATCAGTAATTATTTGTTGCTTTCCAATTAGTTTTTCAGGAATCTATTACTATTATTATTTTTTAATTCTCACCTGAGGATATGTTTTTTGGTTTTTAGAGAGAAAGAAGGGAGAGGAGGGGGGAGGGGGAGAGGAGAGGGGGAGGGGGAGATGGAGGGAAGAGGAGGGTGGGGAGAGAGAGACACTATGAATGGATCGGTTTTCTCCAGATTGGTTTGCCTTCTGTATCGCAACCTAGTTATGTGCTCTCACCCAGGATTTGATGTACAGGAGGACGCTCCAATAAACTGAGCCACTCAGTCAGGGCAGGGACCTATTATTTTGTGGACTATTACCAGTTCTGCACGCTGTATACCACAGGCTCTCAGTAAATGTTTCATTTAGAGCATTCTTGTACTGCGAAGATATAGGGCGCAAACAACTCGGAACTCTGACGGGATCTGTAGTATATAAAGCTTTCAGAAAAGGCCCCCTGCTTCACACTTTGAAACAGAAACAGATTTACAAGGGTTCTTTGCTTACCTCTCAGCCTCACGTCTATCCTCTATCTTCCCCCATCTCCATTCCCGGTCCACAGAACTACTTCCCCAACTGCTCAAAGAAATCTCGTGTTTGGATCTTCCCATCTGTTGTTTGCTTTATACTCTTCTTCTGTATCATCAATTCTTCCTTAATGTCACGCTTAGATGAATTCTCACACAAGCCTTCCCACACCCTCACCGGCACCTCTAGTGTGTTTTACAACTCCTGTCAGTGTATCACACCATATTTAAATTCTTTTTTTCTATCTCCTTCAATACACTGAACTCTGGGAGGGTAGGTCCAGTCACTGTTGTACCTCTTACACGTAGTGTATGATCCTAACATCTTTTTTTGATAAATATTTTTTACTGAATTATGAAAGTGACAGGAGTTTTAGTAAACAGTGTACTTCCAATCACTCAGCTTGGCTTTTGGGTATTCCATTAGGAGTAGACGCTCCGCGTTGAAACATTTTCACCTGTAAGGATGACCGCCCTTTGACCCAGTCCCGCCGGTAGAAACCCATTTGTCTGAATAACCTGACTTATCAGCAGAATCACCGCCGACGTCTCGTGGAGTTGAAAGGCGGGGTTTGTATAACAGATCCACGAGCAACTGTTATACCATCTAGCCAGTGAAAAAGAATCTTTAGAGGCCACCGGGAATCTCAGAAAAGACGAAGGATTCGTCTAATTCCGACCTCGGAACTAAAAAAGCAGAGCTCTCCCTACACTACTACCACTAGCGCGCCAAACCGTTAGTCTCACTCATCCCATTCGGCTCCACCCACCTGGCGCGCCCGGGTTACTAAAACGCTGCCGCTGGAGTGCCCAACCCGCTCCTAAGCCCCGCCCCCGGGGCGAGGGCGCGCTCCCCCTCCCAGCTCTGCCTAAGCTGTTCCGTTAGTAGCGGCAGGGAAAACCGTCCTTCGGATCTCCGCCTCTCCACTCCCAACGTTTTACTCTCTACTCTCTCTGCGACCACTATACAGCCAGCTACGGCGGCCCCTAAAGTACAAATGTCCCTCAGGCCCTTGGCGTATCTTGATAGGTTTTGGTTTTGTTATTTCATTTGGTCGTTAGGCCCTGAGTTCAATTTTTGTCAGGAATTCGAGCTCGCGAGTTTCTTCCGGCGGCAGGAAGTCCAACGCTCTCCACGGAAATAAAAGTTTTTTTCTTTTTTTCTTTTGCCTCTGTGTCCGTCCGCATTCCTTCCCTCCCACCTCGCGGAATTGTGGCGGGAGGGGGAGGAGGAAGTCAAAGCGCCTGCGCGGAGAGGCCGCTTTCCATCCGGGTCCCTGTCCGAGCAGTGCAGCAGGTCGGTAGGCGGGAAATGGCGACTGGCTGAAGGAGCTGGTTCTGTTGCTGCTGCGGGCTAAGCGGGAAAGACACCACACGTTGCGCAGTCGGGACCATCGCCGGAGCCTGAGGACACTTCTCTGTCGTCACAGTTAGGTAATCCCCCTTGTTCAGACACTGCCGCTGCTCCCAGCCTTAGTCCTCCTCCTCTTCCAGGGCCGTCTGCAGGGATCTCCTCCCCTTCTCAACCGGGTTCTCCAGCGGCTCCCGCGCCTAGGCAGGCATGTACTGTTGGCGCCTCGTACGTCCGCTGTGTGGAGCCGCTCTTCTCTGGACTTTCCCCTGGGAACAGAAAGGGAGCTCACTTCCCGCCAGCTTCGGCTCCCAGGCTGCGCGGCCTGTGTTGTGATTTCTGGGGTTAGATTTCACTTTGCTACCCACCCCCACCCCGATCTCACGTTCCTCGTCCCAAATCCTGTGGTCCCTCCGGATAATTGGGTTAGATCAGTTTTTCTAACCTTGGCCCACCCGATGTTTTCGCTATTTCAATTCTTCCTAGTAGTGTGCTTTTAGGGGGGCGTTGCTCTATCTCAGTTTTTATGAACATCTATTGAGGATCTGGAAGAAGAGATTTCACCAAGTTCCGTTTTATCTTCTGTACTGCTAAAACGTTGAGTTGACATTGTTACTTACAGCCCATGTGGAAGGCCTCTGGTTGAATCTGGGTGAATCTCATCGTCCGTAGTATTCTACGCCGCCTTTGGTTATTAAATGCCTGCATGGATGTTTACTTTTGCATTCTTGAATAGAGTTCCGTGGTAAATACTATAGAAGTAAATCGTGTTTATTTACTTATTATCTTAGTTGTGGCTGGATGTGTGAATGATGTTAAATACTTTAGGGAAGCCTAACGCGATACTGCTCGTAAACTGTCCTAAGATCATGAATTGAAGTGTACTTTTAGTAGATGTTCCTCCGAGGCAGAGATTTACCTTTCTAATGCTAATAAAACAATACCAATATGAGTACTGAGGTTAATGACTTAAGTGATGTATTTATCTTAATAACTTCCAGATTGTAGGTTTTTAAATATACTGTTTCTATTCTTTTACAACTTTTAAATTTTCATGTGTTTAGCTATTAAGTCAAGGAAAGGGCTAGTTACAGCTAGTTTGTCTTCCTTTATTATTATTATTATTATTATTATTATTATTATTTCACTTTTACATTGCAGACTAGTTATCCATAAAGAAGTAATAAAGAAGATGTTGTTTTTCAGAATTATAGTTTATTTTTTTAACTAGTCAAATTAAGTTTTTAAAATTCGGTTCTTATTACATATCACTTGATATTTATGACTCAAAGGCTTTTAGCACTCGGTCCAGCTTAGAAGTCTTCACTGTTATTAGTATATTAGGATTAAATTTCTGTAATGAATAGGAACACACAAACATCATTGTTGTTGTAATTTGGTAGATTCCCCACCCAAGGTCATAAAGAAAGTCAAGGCACTACAATGTAGCTCTTACTCGAAGCAGCCTTTTAGGATTGACTTGAACTTCCTACTTATCTTCTAGGACCAAAAAAATAGGAAGTGAGAAGTGAAGGTAAGGGCATGTTACATACTCGCTGAGCCAATTTGTTTAAAAAATAGGGCCAAATGTGTGACCTAAAAGATTGTAAACTGAATTATTGGTCTGGTGTAGGCTTTATCTGTACTTTAATGACTTTTTAAGGTACATTATAAAGCATTAATGTTTTTAATAAAATTTGAGTGAGCATTGTATGTAGATTTTGTCTTCAAGAATTCTCTTGAATTGTTTTAATTTTACATTCATTTAGTGCCTGCACTCTTCTAATGCTTTGAAAGGATATAAAGGCTCTAAGTTGTATAGTCTTTAATCTTGTTGGATTTGTGGCTGTATAGAAATTCCAAATAGGATTGCAGAGAAAAACCGAATGGGATTGGTATGTTTTATATTACAATCCAGATAGAGCTAGTAATGTTATTCAAAGTTGTATCTTTCCCAAATACATCTAGTTGATTCCCCCATTTGAGATTAATTCTTGTTTTAAAAAACTTGGACCTGTTGTTCAGAAAGACACTAGCTAGACTCTAGACTTGTAAATTAATTACAGATTGAATAACATGGTATTAAATGATCCTAGTTATAGACAGTACTTTGGATTAATGTGGTAAAGAATACAGTGTTCTGTCAGAATTCAAAAAAACTCTATTATCTAATTATAGTTGTAATTTACCAAGTTGTTATGAAAGCATAAAGTAGAAAAGACTCTTTAAATACTAAATGTCAAATGTGCTGAGAGGACCGCATACATAGATGGTGTGCTCAAAGTAATTCGAGGTTAGTTAAAAACTTATCTGACCATTTTCGCTGCATTGGCTACAGGGGGTCATTTGCTCTACTTTGAGGATAGGGGATTTATGATAAAACCATACAGTTGCAGTTTCAGTCTCCACTTACTTGACATTAGCCATGAGACATATATCTAAGACAGGCATATATTCACTACTGATTATATGTCTACATTAATTTTTAATTCAAACTATATTATGTTATAATTGGAACTATATTACAAATAAATAGTCAATTTATAAATAGGTGGTCGACTGTGAAGTACAGTGAGAGTTGCCAATGCCAAACTTTATTTATGTCTTTGCTATGTGTTATGGATTTTTTCCTAAAATATCCTGTTTAAAATCACAAATTTTCTGGAAGAGAAACTTTAAAGTACTATCTTTTATTGACAGTATTGGGACAGATTAGTTTGTCAAGTAAACTTGCTGTAGTTTACAACAGGTGAGGGTTCAGAGGCAGTGGAATATAGAAGTAAGCTTTTATGCAATATCTGTGATTAGGACACGTGTGACATAAAGGAAAATTGTATAGGGGAGAAAGATGATCTGGGTGTAGAATCAGTTTGAAGCTTGGGCCTCTTGGGGTGCTTTTAGAATCTTGTGAATCTGACAGTAATGATGGGTGAGACAAAGTGTGGTCCCAGGAAGAATTTTGGGACTTTAAGAATATATATGATTTATAGGTTTGGCTAGCCCTTTTGTTTTTTCACCTCATCTGTAGGTTCCCCAGTTAGTATGGTATTTTTAGAAAAAAGTGTAGAGAAACAGTAAAATGCCATTTAAAGAAAGTATTGTAGGGATTTACATACAAAGTCTTTGAACTTTAAGGTCACAGTAGGCCAGTTGATTATATTACTTACTTCATGTTTTATGGTATTCATAGGCTCTCCTGTATTAATTTAGAGAGATTGTAGAAAAGGAAATATGTCTAGATTAAACATGAATCAACAGCCACACTTTGAGTTCAGGTTCTAGCGATCAGGTTTTCATAGTAGCTATAATACTTTTAGGACCAATAAATGCTTACTACTTGGATTAAAGAAGCACAAAACTTTTAGTATTGGAAGGTGCTTGAATACTTTATAAATAACTGGGATTAGTATTTAGTAATAGTGGTTTATGTAGTTTAGAACAGGAGTGTCAAACTCATTTTCACCGGGGGTCACATCAGCCTCTAGGTTGTGTTCAAAGGGGTGAATGTAATTTCACCTCCTTAACAGTTAAGAAGTAGTTGCATTTATGCAGTGCTAAAATTATTTCGGCCCTTTGAAGGCAACTGTTAGGCTGATGTGGCCCCCGATGAAAATGAGTTTGACATCCCTGGTTTAGAAAAAATATTTTTTATGTCTTTGGCCATACCACCCTGAACGCCCGATCTTATCTGATCTCAGAAGCTAAGCAGGGTTGGGCAGGGTTAGTATTGGATGAGAGGATATTTTTTCTTTAGACTAAATATGGTACTTTGATATTGAGAAATTGTATGGGAACTTAAAAAGCAGAGACATTGCTAATAACAAGATGGGGAAGATTAAGACACTGTTAGCAGCATAACTTGATATTTTAAGTTTCTCGTGTTGACCAGTTAGAGTAATATTTAAGTAGGAATTTACAAGTACATTTTAGTTTTAAAAAGTATGTTACTTGTTAAAGAAAAATACCCAGAACACATAAATATCTTTTTAGATGAGGAAAAAACTGATTAATTAGTAATAATTACTTTCTTCCTGGTATTTCCCAAATTTGTATGGCCATCCTATTGAGTTGAAAATGTTGAACCTCTCACTGACCGTATAAGCACCTGCTTTAGTGCATTTTATTAAATAAGATAATTATACAGTCCTTGAAATTTCTGATGTAGTGAGAAAAATTAATCAAAAAATACTCACAATCACATTTCAAACAATCATTGATTTTTCCCTGATTGGGAATATACCTTTTTTATATTTTTATTTCATTATAGCAAACAAGATGGAACTTCTTTTGGAGAATTATCCTTATACTTTATTTTTGACTAGTAATTTAAAAATTCACTATTCATAAACCTTATTATCAGTGTATCGAATCATAATGATTAGTTTTTCCTTGGTATGTAGTGGTAACAATAGTGCAAAATTATTTCAGGGACTCAATGCTACAGGTACTCAGGTAGAAAATTTATTTTGGGCAAAGACCTTGATGTTTTACTTTATAATTTTAAGATTTTTTAGTTAATAACTATTTTTCTTCTTTGTCAATGTCTCATTGATTCTTTTCTCAGTATCAAATTAATGTTTTCTGAGGGTTTTAGATTTCTACTGGAATAAGAGTAGTATAAAATTAAAATTTTTTTAAATAGACGTTTTTGTCAAAGGAGTATAAATAAGTAGTTATTTCTCTCCCTTTGTTTTGTTTTGTTGAGAACTACTTAAACAAAAAAACACTCTTAGGAAAATTACTGAAATTATGTTAACTTTTTTGAATCTTCAATTTGTCTTTGTTAATGTATCCACCAAGTACATTGTAACTGTATGTGTATAGGTGACTCACCCCAGTAAATTAAAATATGTAGGTTAGAATATGTATATTTTATAGAAATGGTAGTAATAAGGTGAAAAATGGTAAACTAGAGTGACAAGTTTCCTCCGTGTTTTTAAAGGGAAAATTTCTTATGAGTATTATGGTACTCAGTTCTTATGAGTTCATAACCTATATTTTTACTAAAATAACACTTGTATTACAAAATTTTATTGGTATAAGTTTCTTTCATACCATGTAATAGAATGCTCTTTATAGGTTGTTTAAATTATATTTACTGGAGGTATAGTTAATCTCCAAATTACTGTTCTTTTAAAACTTAAAGAAATGCAAGTATGTCTTCAGTAGAAGGACATAGTGTCTCATTCTGTCTGTAACAGTGATTTTGCTCTGATGATATTTCTGCTGAGGACATGCAAGGTTTTGAGTTGGAGTGTTATTAGTAATTTAAAACATGTATCTGGCCCTGGCCAGGTGGCTCAGTTGATTGGAGTATCATCCAGTACATCAAAAGGTTGCAGGTTCAATCCCTGGTCAGGGCACATACCTAGGTTGTTCCCCCTTAGGGCATGTACAGGAGGTAACCAGTCAATGTTTCTCTCTCAAGTCAATAAATTTATATTTAAAATGTTCAAAAAACATATCTGAATGACTGTGCCTTAAGTATTTTCAGTGATCAACAAACAATAATGACATTTTCATGGAGTGTTTTAGTCATCAGTAATCTAACAGTACACGTTTTGTTTCTCTAGAGAAAACTAATTGATCATGGTTTCTCTCTAGAGAGAGAAAATTGTCTCTCTCTCTTTTGGTTGTTCGTTGAACAAAACCTTAAGAGGAAAAACTCCTTAATTGTATCAACCTAACTCAGCAGCAGCTCTTTATTTTTTTTGTATATTTCTCATATTTTGACAAATGTTTTCATTTATAAATTTCTTATATTTAATAGTTTCTGAGGAATTCTACGATACTAGCTAATAAAAAAAGACAAAAATTATACATCAGAAATAATGATGACCCAGAGAGACCACCTGTATTTACCACATACTTTGTGGGGAAGGGTTCATTGAAGAATGTTGGAGTTGATGCTTTATATAATATTCCTCTGTTTATTCCTGCTGTCCTAGTTGACTTTTGGTTTTTATTAGGTGATAAATGGGAGGGACAGAGAAACCTCCTTCTCAGTGATTTAATGAAGGCTTAAGGAAGTAGTAGAGAGTAAAAGTAGACAGTTGCAATACCTGAAGCTTCTGTTTTCAGATTAGTCAAGTTAGAAATAATAGACAGTGAAAATGGAAGCTGATGCTTTTGAAAATGTCATTTGGTGTCAGTGAAGGTCATGATTTTTAGATTATTTTCATGAACATAAATTTTAATATAAAATATTTAGTAGTGGTGCCATTTGTAATAGAGTATAAATTAACAAGCCCATAGAAATTTAGAGCTAGAGAGATCACAGGGGTCATCTTGTCCAGTAACATCTTTCTCTATTAATAATGAACCATTCTGAGGACTTTTTTAAAAAAAAAATTTACTTTCAGAGAGAGGAGAAGGGAAGGAGGAAAAAAGGGAGAGAAACATTGCACACCTCCAACTGGGGGCCTGGTCTGCAACCCAGGCATGTGCCTTGACAAGGAATCGAACCAGCGATCTTTCAGTTTGCAGGCCAGTGCTCAGTTCACTGGGCCACACCAGCCAGAGCCTGAAAGCTTTTTAACTGCATGTAGTGAATGTTTGTCTTAATTAGGGTGCTTCAGGATGAGTTGTGTGTGATAGAAAGATGAAAACAGCTCAGTTTAATAACTCACTTCTCGTTTTGACAACTCTTTTCTTTTGGTAAAATTTATATGTAGTGAAAAGCACAGATCTGATGTCCAATAACTTCTTTGCTCTTGAAATAAAGTGCTAGACTGATTGCATGACTTAATGTCACAGCTAATTAATGACAGATTCAGGATTGGTACCTCTTGCTCCTGAGAGGTTATTCCTCTAGTAACTCTCTCAGGAGCCTACTCCAGAACCCTGCACGCATATATTCTTTATATAGCCAACTTATAATTTATATATACCACATTTTATGTGAAAAATCTGACTTTATTACCTTTAAAGTTCTTTTTATTACCTTTAAACATCTTTTCATAATTTTATTATCCTCTTTTGTTTCCCTTTTATCCCCTTCATTCAGTAAACATTTGTTTGTAAGAATTCACCTTGGGTTAGTCCTAGATAGTTTTGTAAGAATTCTTCATATACAATGTGCTATATTTTAATAGAAATTTATACACTCCAGACTTTAAGGCAAATTATCGACTGAGTTTTGCTTGTGTCATTATTACAGTCTTTTAACATGAGGTATTTGCAATCATAATTGTTTGGCTCAAATATTGTTTGGGATCAGGGATTTTTGAAGAGGAAGGAAATTCTATGAGGAAGGAACATTTTTAGTTTATTTATAGGCCCCTTTTGTGAGCAAGAATTGATTACTGCTGTGAAGGTTGTGTTTCAGTAACATAGTCCCCCTTCTCCACTCAATTATCCCCCCCCCTTTTTTTTTTTGAGAGAAGTGAGAAATTGTGGTTCAGTTCAACAAAGATTGAGTTATCATGTGTGTCACTTTACTGGAGTTTCAGATAAGATCTCTGCCTTCAAGGCTCTTGCAGTCTAGTGCAGTTAAAAAAGACAAATAACAGATTATTTCAGCCTTGACTGGTGTGGCTCAGTAGATTTGAGTGCTGGCCTGCAAACGGAAAAGTCACTGGTTCGAATACCAGCCAGGACACATGCCTGGGTTATGGGCCAGGTCCCAGTTGGGGGCACGTTAGATGCAGAGAGAGGCAACCAATAGATCTATCTCTCACACACTGATGTTTCCCTCCCCCACTTTACCCCCCTTCCCCTCTCTCTAAAAATAAGTAACTAAAAATCTTTTAAAAAGAGATTATTTCAATATAATTTGCTAAGGGCTAAGGTAGAGATAATCACAGGTTTACACAGGCTTGGGATGTGGAAGTGGTTACTTACTGGTGTGTGTGGTACTTTCACTGAGTTTTAAATAATGAAGGTAAGAATTCATTGAATATTTGAGGCAAAGAGAAAAGCAGCAGCATGATAGAGCACAGTGTGGGCAGGAAACTATTATTACTGGAATACAAAGAGTGAGGCAGCAAATAGCAATGAAAAAAGACTGAGAGATGAATCTATAGAGTTATATATATAATATAACGCCAGAGTTTAGTCTTTATTTGAAGGGAGTTGATGGGAAGAAAAAGGCAGATTTGTGGAATATGGGGGATGGGGAAAAGACTCAGAAATATTTTAGAGATAAAATTGGGATTTGGTGATTGCCCATAGGACATATGGGAGAGGAAGAATGCCTAGAATGTTTGCGATGGTTTCTGGCTTGACTGATAGGTAGGTGATGGCATTTGTGATCAAGAATATAGTAGTAGGGATATTACAATAGAAAGAACCAGCATGGGGATAGGAAAAGTGATTTTAGTTTTGGATAAGATATATTTGAGGTGCGAGGTGAGAGTGTTGCCAAGGCTATTGGATGTGAGTCTGAAATTTAGAGGTCGTCTAGAAACTAATAGAATTTATGTGTCAATTTATGATGAGCATTGGTAAGAGACTCTTTCCACCCCCAACCCTATTCCTTTTAGCTGGGCTGCAGATAAACAGAAAGCAAACTTCACTGCCCAGTTTTAGATTGCTGAACAATCAGCTTTTTCTATTTATGAATATGAAATGAGATATTGAAATGTTGAGAAAGTGGGAATGGTTTTCACTATATACTTTTTCCCACAACTTCATGAATTCTTAGGCTGTAAGTGTTGTTGCTCCATTGCTCTTTGTTTTCTGTTGTAATCTCTTAAATTATATCTTCTATTAATTAGTAGATTTATTTCCCCAGGTCAGTCATTTACTATTTACCTGTTTTATTCTTATTATTAATAATAGAAAAGGACTTAATTAGTAATGGAGCTCTAAAGAACCTAGAGGATGTGTCCAATTCTAAGATGAATAGTAGGATTACCAAGATGAGGCTGTATATGTATGTTTAAAACTTTTCCCTTTATAATTTTAGTTTGGGTAATAAAATTTGGTTATTGCAGATGTTACGTAGGCAATTACTGACATGTACTTGGTTTCGTTAATATGTGTTGTCTTTGGTTTTGGTATTATGGTAATGCTGACTTCATAAAAATTAGTTGGTAACTGGTTTCTTTATTTGAATATATATTTATTTTTTTAACTTTTATTAAATTTATTGGAGTGACATTGTTTAATATAGCTCACATAGGTTTCAAGTGTATATTTCTGTGATACATGATCTGTATATTGCATTGCGTGTCCTCCATCCACAGTCAAATCATCTTCCATCACCATATATTTGACCTCCTTTACAACCTTTACCAACTCCCACTCCCTTCCCTCTTGTAACCACTATACTGTTGTCTGTGTCTATGAGTTTCAGTTTTATATCCCCCTTATGAGTGAAATCATGGTTTGCAGCTTTTTCTGACTTAATTTACTTAGCCTAACGGTCTCAAGGTCCATCTACATTGTCACAAATGGCATTTCATCTTTTCTTATGGCTGAGTAGTATTCATAGTGTATATCTCTACCACATCTTTTTTATCCAGTCCTCTATAGAAGGACACTTTGGTTGTCTCCATATCTTGGCCACTGTGAATAATGCTGCAGTGAACATAGGGGTGCATAAATCTTTGCAAATAAACATTTTTTAGTTTTTCGGGTAGATACCCCAGAAGAGGCATTGCTGGGTTATATGGTAACTGTTAACTTTTTGAGGAACTACCATACCATTTTCCATAGTGGTTGTATCAGTTTACATTCCCACCAGAAGCAAGTGAGGGTTTCTTTTTCTCCACAACTCTCCAACACTTGTTATTACCTGTCTTATTGATAATAGCCATTCTAACAGATGTGAGGTGGTATCCAATTGTAGTGTGATTTGCATTTCCCTAATAGCTAGTAAAGTTGAGAATCTTTTCATTTATCTGTTGGCCACCTGTATGTCTTTTTGGGAGAGGTGTCTCTATGGGTCCTCTGCCCATTTTTTAATTGGATTGCTTGCTTGGTGTTTAGTTGCATAAGCTCTTTATTTTGGATATTAACCTCACGTGGGAAGCATTGTTTGCAGATATCTCCCATTTTGTTGGTGGTGGTGGTTGGTTGGTTGGTTTTGTTGGTTTCTTTTGCTGTGAGGAAGCTTTTTAATTTGATATAGTCCCATTCATTTACTTTTGCCTTTGGGGCCAAATCTATACAAATGTTCTTTATGACCAAAGTCCATTAGTTTATTACCTATTTTTTTCTATGTAACTTATTGTATTGGATTTTATATTTAGGTCTTCAATCCATTTTGAATTAATTTTTGTACATAGGGACAGATTGTAATATAGCTCTTTTGCATGTAGGTTCCCAATTTTCCCAGCACCATTTATTGAAGAGGCTTTCTTTTCTCCATTGTGTGTATTTTGCTCCATTGTCAAAAATTATTTGACCATAACATGGTTTTATTTCTGGGCTCTCAGTTTTGTTCCATAGGTTGGTGTGTCCGTTTTCCTGCCAATCCCATGTTGTTTTGATTATCATAGCTCTGTAGTATAATTTGAAGCCAGATGGTGGGATACCTGCGGCTTTGTTGTTTCTTAGGATTGTTTTAGCGATTCAGGGTCTCTTGTGGTTCCGTACAAATCTGATGATTTTTTGTGCTATTTCTTTTAAAAAATGACTTTGGGATTCTGATGGGGATTGCATTAAATCTATATATTGCTTTGGGTGATATGGCCATTTTAACTATGTTGATTCTTCCAATCCATGAACACAGAATATCTTTCCATTTCATTGTGTCTTTCTTAATCTCTTTTAACAGTGCTTTGTATTGTGTTGGCCGAAAAGTTCATTTGTTTTTTTCTGTAAGATGGCTCTAGTAGTGCCTAGTTGTTAACTTCATTCTAAACAATGTTGTTATATTGTATTGTGACAGCTGTTATATCAGGGTGCATTTTTAAAAACCTGTCAAATTGGTGAATTTTTGTGTACCCGTTTTAATATTGAATGTGGAAGAAAATATGCAACATTTTTGGCATATTGTGCTTTATTATTTCAACAGAGGTAAAAACGTAACTGAAACTCAAAAAAAGGATTTGTGCAGTGTATGGAAAAGATGCCATGACTGATTGTGTCAAAAGTAGTTTGGGAAGTTTTGTGTTGGAAATTTCTCGCTGGATGATGCTCCATTGTCAGGTAGACCAATTGACATTGATAGTGATCAAACTGAGACATTAATTGATTGAGAACAATCAACGTTCTATTACATGGGATATAGCCAACCTACTCAAAATATCCAAATCAATAAAGCTGTTGGTGAAATGAAAAATGTATCTTTTATGGAAAGAGCCATGTGAAGTTTTTGGCTAACTCAATAGTTTTCAGTATATAGGTCTTTCACATCTTTTATTAAGTTTATTCCTAGGTATTTTTTTTCTTTTTGTTGCAGTTGCAAAAAGACTTTTTCTTTTTCATTTTCATATTTCCCCCCTGAAGCTTCTTTGATAGTATATAGGAAAGCTGTATTCTGTAACTCTACTGTATTTTTTAAACTATTTCTAATAGTTTGGTGGAGTCTTTAGGGTTTTCTGTCAACTGCCTTTTTTTTTTCTCTTGCCTAATTGCTCTGGCTAAAACTTCCAGAACTATACTGAATAAGAGTGGTGAGAGTGGGCATCCTTGTCTTGCTCCTGTCTGCTGACTTTTCATAAAAGTGAGTTGGTAAGTGGTTACTTCTCTTCTGTTTTTTAGGAGAGTTTGTGTAGATTTTTTAAAAGACATTTGGTATGATTCTCCAGTGAAGCCATTTGGGCCTGGAGTTTTCAGTGTTGGTGTTTTTCTACAGTTTCATTTTTAAAAAATACAGTGATGTTCACGTTTATTCTTGTGAGAGCTTTGGTGGATTGATTGATTGATTGATTGATTGATTTATAGGAATTTGATTTTTTTCTCCTAAAGTGTTGAATGTATGGGCATAAATTTGTTTGTAATCCATTAATTTTCTTTTAATGTCTGTAGTATGTGTAATGATCAGGTTTCTGATACTGGAAATTTGTGTCTTGTTCCTTTTTTTCTGTCTTGCTAGAGGTTTATCAATTTACTGATTTTTTCTTTAAATCAGCTTTTGATTTCATTAGTTTTCTGTTTTTAACCTCATTGATTTCTGTTTCTGTTGAATGCTTTGTCTCTTAACAGTGGGTTCTATTTTCTTTCTTTTTGGGAGTCTTGCAATATTTTATGAATCCTGAATATCATGAATATCACAGTAAAAACTGAGTACATAGTACTTATACCTGGAAAATTGCTCTCTTGGAGTTCTAGTATAGAGGATGGAGTTAAGATGAGTTTCGGTTTTGTTGTTGCAAAAGATACTTAAAGTAGTTTTAAATTTCTCTAGTGTTACTTTGTGCTTAGGCTAATATTAAAGTGTGGGGAAGTGTTTCTTGGTTTTCTTGTTGAGTCTTAGTTTATGTCTTTCCCTGTGTGACTGTGACTGTATGTGGAATTTAGCTGCTCCTGATCCTCTCCCAGTGGTAGACTACTGTTGTGTTGTTAATCAGTGCTTGTTAGCCTGGTGGTGGACTCTGGACTGTCTCTGTTGTCCTGGTTCAGTGGCAGTCTTAGGTAGGCCCTGTGTGTTTGGAAAAGAGTTTCCTGAGTCTTTTTCTTACCAGTAGGAGATCTGTAATGACATTGGTATAAGATCTGGGCTCAAGGTTATTTCCAGCCCCTCTCCTAGTGGTTAGGGTCTTTCCCTGTACCACCTTTCTTAATTATGTCTTCATTTGTGTACTTATGGGTGACTGATGCTCCCACATCCCAGCCTTAAAGGTTTTGTTCCTTTTTGGGGAGAAGGATTTGGTTGGGCTTTGAACTATTTTTCTCATAGAGGCTCTTCCCCTCCTCCAGTCCTGCACCACAGAGGAATACTATCCAATCTGATGTTCCCATGTTGTGAGCACCTGGTGGAGGTCTGTGGCAAAGATTCTACAAGATTTGGATTCTTGTTATGTGTGCAGCTCTCAGGAACTACATGCTTATGCTAGCCCCCTCTTTACCTTTTATATGAATTCATTTTACCTACTTTTATGATACCACAATCTCTTCCCTTGCTCTGCTACCTGTGAGCCAGTGTTTATATTATTTCTCTCTGCAGAAGGGCTTATCTTTTGTTGGCTCTATATTTGGTTGCCTCAAGTCCTTATCTCCTGATGGATTCAAGAAAAGTTTAGTTTTGTTATTTATTCAGTTTTGTTGTTACGCATTTTTTTCTAGCTTTCTGTTGCATAGGCAGAAGCCAGTTAATGTGTATAGGTGGATTTTTAGACAAAACTCCAGTTAATCAGAGGTATTCTCCTCTATGTTATGGACCTGTAGTTTATAGTTTTGTGACTTCTTTGGCTTCAGGTTCCTTGGGAAAAACTTTTCCCTTTTCCTTGGTTAGAGCACGATTTTTAACCTGTGTACTGCAAGACTTTTTAAAACATGCAATACCTGACTATTTAGTCAAAGACACTGACTGACCTCTTTTCCCTTAGATTGTCAAGTTTAAAAAAATGACAACAATCAATACCACATTAGCCATCTGGTGTGAATGAATCAAAATTATACCTATTTTTTGTGAGATCAGCAAAATATACATATTTTTTGGTGTGTGGCAGAATTTTGGTAATTAGTTTCTGTGTGCCGTGAGGTGGAAAAGATTGAAGATCGCTGGTTAAACTAAAGGAAAGCAATCAGGTTGGCTAGATTGGTTGTAAAGAAAGAGAATAATTTCTTAGCTGGCCATAGATTTTTTTTTCTCTTCCCTAAACACTGTGGCTCCCCTCAAACTATCTTGTGGTCAGTTCCTCCTATAATTTTTGTTGTCTTTTCCTGGAACCTGTCTGCTCTCAACTCTGCTTATTCTTCCATTCCATTTTCTGTTATGAAGTGTTCAGATAAACTAGTTATATACTGAATTTTTTAATCCAGAATTTAGATGAGATATTTTTGTACTTGATATACCTGACAATCCATTATTTTTTGCTCTACAGGTTATTTTGTCATGTTTTAGAATAAGTAAATATTCAAAAGGCAGAACAGGAGGGAAACTTATACTCGGTCCCTTTGGTATACCTTATTTCTGTCTCTGTACTATCTGTCCTTCCCCTTTTCACTGTATGTTATTTAAAAAGAAAAAAAAAAGATTTATTTTCCCAATCCAGAGTTCTAAGGGAAACTTTAGAACTTTACCTTAGTGGCTTAAGAAAAAGTGATGGAGACCTATAGTTTAAGAAAATTGTGGTAAAATATACATAACATAAAATTAACCATTTAAAAATATACAGTTAAGTGGTATAAAGTATACCATCTTATGCAACATTACCACTATCCACTGCCAGAACTCTTTCTTCTTCCCAAACTGAAACTCCATATCTATTAAACAATAACTCTCTTTCCCCTTCTTCCCTAGGCTCTGGCAACCACCATTTGTTTCATCTCAGTGAATATGACTACTCTGGATACCTCATATAAGTGAAATACAATATTTTTTCTTTTGTGACTGACTTATTTTACTTAGCTAGCATAATGTCTTCAAGATTCACTCATGTTGTAGCCTTTTGGATATGGATATTACTTTATATTCCTTTTTTTAAAAAAAAACTTTTTTTTTTAGTTTTAGGAAAGAGAGAAAGAGAAGTTGTTGTTCCAACTTATTTATGCATTCACCAGTTGCTGCTTATGTGCCCTGACCAGAGATCAAACTTGTAACCTTAGCTTATCCTGGTAGCACTTTAACCACCTTAATTACCCAGCCAGGGCCCAGAATTTTCTTTTTAAGGCTGAATAGTATTTCATCTTAGGTATATACTATGTTTTGTTTCTCCATTTTATCCATTGATAGACGCTTGGTTCTGCCTTTTGGCATCTGTGAATATGGTTATACAAAATATCTGTTTGAGTCCCTGCTTTCAGTTCTTTGGAGAATATACATAGTAGAATTGCTAGATCATATGGTAATTCTGTGTTTACCTTTTCTTTTAATTTAAAGATTTTTATTTATATCTAGAGAGGGGAAGGGAGGAAGAAAGAGAAAGAGAGAAACATCAATTAGTTGCCTTTCACACACACCCCGACCATGGACCAAACCTGCAATCCAGGCATGTTCCCTAACCAGGAATTGAACCAGAGACCTTTTGCTTTGTGGGACCATGCCCAACCAACTGAGCCACATGGTCAGGGCTATGTTTAATTTTTTGGAGGAACTACCATAGTATTTTCCACAGTAACTACATCATTTTGTCTTCCCATTAGTGATGCACAAGGATTCCAATTTCTGTACATCCTCACAAACACTTATTTTCTGTTTTTTGATAATAGCCAGCCTGGTAAGTGAAAAGAGGAATTTCACTGTGGTTTTGATTTGCATTTCCCCTAGTGGTTAGTGAGGTTGAGCTTTTTTTTCATGTGCTGACTGACCATTTGTGTGTCTTCTTTGGAGAAAAGTCTGATCAAGTCTTGCCCTTTTTTGATTTGAGGTTTTGATTCTGTTCCAATCTTTTGCCCATTTTTGATTCAAGTTTTTGAGTTGTAGGAGTTTTAAAAATATATTCAGGATATTAATCCCTTATGAGGTATATGATTTGCACATATTTTTCTCCCATTTAATGGGATGCCTTTTTACTTTGTCGATAGTGTCCTTTGATATGCAAAAGTTTTAATTTTGATGTAGTCAAATTTATTTTTTTGTCTTTTGTTACCTGTACTTTTGGTGTCACATCCAAAAAACTCACTGCCAAATCCAATGTCAGGAGCTTTCCCCTTATGTTGTCTTCTAAGAATTCTATTGTTTTAGCTTTTTTGGTCTTTGGTCCATTTTGACTTGATTTTTGTATATGGTGTAAGATAAGGATCCAACTTCATGTTTGTTTTTAGCTTGTGTGTGTGACAGGATTGTTTTTGTTGTTATTGTTTGAGATTTTTTTTTTCCCTTTGCTTTGGATATACAGTTTTCCCCAGGATTAAAGTTCTACAATTTTAATATGGATACAGATAGGCCTGGAGATTATGGAATATAGTGTTTTACATTGTTTGTATAATGGTTTAGGTTCTAGATTTTTCTTTGTAGTTATATTATGGGTAAAAATATGCCATAGGAGCTGCTCTGGAACTGTAATTCCCATTTGTAAGATTTTTTTCTACGAGAAGTTTGATTTTTGAGCTCCCAACTGCCAGTTTATAAACACAGCTGTTTGCCAGTTTACCCTGTTTTTCCTCAGGAAAACCACCCATTGTGAATGACTGTTTAGAAAAGGAGTAGAAGTAAAAAAAATTTTAGAGGAAAACTCGAATTTTTGGTAACTTTTAATTAGTTAAGGTTTTTTGTTGGTGATAAGTGCACTGTTTTTACATTGATGATTATTTTTATTGATGGCATCCGGAAATTATTACTTAAAACACTTCTGCCATCTTCTCCACTTCATTTTTCTGAGTCTTAAAATGGAAATAATGGATATTACTTTATATTGTTGAAATATTAAGTGAAATAATTTGTTACAGATCTTCCTTGATTTACAGTGGGGTTATGTTTCAATAAACCCATCATAGTTGAAAATATTGTCATGTGACAAAGCATTTACAACTAATCTACCTTAACAGTAGCCTACAGTTGGGGAAAATTATCTACCCCAAAGCCTACCTTATAATAAAGTGTTGAATATCTTGTAACTTACTGGATGCTGTATTTGAAAGTGAAAAACAATGATTGTATGTGTATAGAATGGCTGTAAGTGTATTAGTTGTTTACCCTTGTGATCATTTGGTTGATTGGGAGCTGTGGCTCACTGCTGCTGCATGTTGCTAGCCCAGCAAACAGTGAAAAATTCCAAATTTGCAGTACAGTTTCTACTGAACAATCAAAAATTTTAAGTTGAACCATCATGAGCCAGGTACCATCCGTGAAAGCACTTAGGATAGTGCCTCCCTTACACATAGCTGTTAACAAAGAACAGCTGTTGGTTATATATCGCTTAAACTTTTCTGTGTTCAGATCAGTGTAGTTAAGTTAGGTACTCTATTTTTTAAAAGAAAAGTTAAGTTAGGTACTCTATTTTTTGAGAGTTGGTTTTCTGAAGTTGACAATACTTTTTGCACAGTGCTTTGGTAGTATACTTTGTTAGATGTGTTTCAGTATTCATGTAAACATAGATATGTAAGCCTTTATTTTAGGACTTTAGTAATTTGCAAGAAATGCCAAGAGATTAAATTTAGCAAAAATTTATTGAGATCTTTGGAAACGTAGATTTTCTTTTAAGTATTTAATATAGTCTTGTTATTTTGGGGAGTTGAAGCAGAATTAACGCAGATATCTAAACATCTGTAAGTTGAGCCAAAGTGGCAAACTAAAAATGTTCTAAAGTGTTAAAATGAAAAAGTTTTTAAACTTTGGGTTTAAACACAAGAAAAATTATGGTTAACCAAGTGGCTGGAGTTAAAAAATTCTTAGAGATTCTTGGGTATTAAGTAAGGGAATTGGCAGTACATATTTGCAAGTTTTATTCAGTTTTGTTTAAAAGATATTTTTGTTAGAACTTATTTAACATTTAATAATATTAGCATTATGAAGTAGTGAGTTTAATGTCTCTTTAATCATTCAAGCAGAATGTAGGGAATCTGTTTGAATGATTAAAGAGACGTTAGGTTAGATAGGAATGCTACCTGGGAGATTCTGTTTTCTTTCTTTTTTTTTTAAGATTTTATTTGTTTGTTTGTTTGTTTGTGGGGAGAAGAGAGGGAGTGAAACATCAATGTGAGAAACATCAATCGGTTGCCTCTCCTAAGTGGGTATGGAACTGGAACTGCATCCCAGGCATGTGCCCTGATCAGGAATGGAACTCACTACCTTTTGCTTGAGCCACACCTGTCAGGGTCCTACCTGAGAGATTTCTGCTTTTGTTGGGAAGGTTAAACTAAAATCTTTTTCAACTGTAGTGTTATAGATTATTAGAAAAAAATTAGAAAAAAAGCATGCACAGGCACTTAAAATGGGAAATACAGGTAGCCTATAAATACAATTAAAGCAGTTAGTTCTACTAATTATAACTACAGCTTAAAATAATTTTTATTTTCAGTTAGCAACCAATTTAAAAATTAAAAATATATTCTGATGTTCATGATTATGCTATATAGGCACTCTTTGTATTCTGGTGAAACCATCTTTCTAAATGGCAGTTTGTTAGTATTTTGAGAGGTGCTACCAAATGTTAATAATCTTTGACTTAATAAATTCACATCTAAGAAACTATCTTAATGATCAAATATAGATGGAAATTTATGTACAAAGTAATTACATTTGGGGCGATAGTAATTATGAACAATTTAATTTTCAATAGGTCAGTAATTGTATAAATTATAGACCATTTATCTGTATATTAGAATACTATATAGCCATTAAAAATTATGTTTTCAGATTTTTAAAAGAACATTGGTACAGAGTTTATAGCATAAAAGGGAAAACATGTTTCCACTTTGCATGTAATATAATTATAACTATTAAAATGTTTATACATATTTAAACAGAGTATACACCCTCATTTCAGTCATTTCCGAATTGAGGAATTATGTGAGATTTTTCCCTATACTTCTGTGCTTTTAAAATTTAGGTCAGAAAAAGTTAGATATAGCCACTAGAAATATAAATTTCTCAAACTTGTAAAATCAAAGTGAATTTCATCTGATAGAGATTGAACACTTACTTGTGGTGCTTTTTGAGTTGTTGTAAGCCTGGTACATAATACATACTACAGCTCCACCCCCCGACCCCTCCCAAGTGTGGGTCATATTTCCCTGTTTCTTTGCATGTCTCATAATTTTTTGTTGAAAACTGACCATTTTAGATAACGTATTTTAGCCACTCTGGATTCGGAATTTTTTTTCCTTGGAAGGTTGTTTACTAACTTCCACAGACAAAATCTCAGAAATCTGTCTCCCTGAATTATGCAGCATCTTTAAAAAAATTATTGTTTTAAGCTTGGCATACCAGGGCACATCTTTGTATCTGTGTAGTTTTGTGGTTCAGCTAATGAACACACATTGTGCCCAAATATCTTGCACAGTAAGACTTCTTCCTCTGCCTGCGAATCTTTGTGGGGTACACACATTCAAAGTTCAGGCCTTTCCCATGTCTATCTCAGCTTTTATTTTCCACTGGCCCATTTCATATCTGCTCTGTTCATATGTGCAGACACAGGGTTGGCCAGGAGTATATGGATAACTTGGGCCTTCTTAGTCTCTGCTGTGCATGTGTGCTGCCTCACAGATATTATCACTTATACCAACATTATAACTTACACTGATGATACTACTGAGTATCATCATTGAGTGTAGTCATTGTCTAGCTGCTCTAAATCATGTGAATATCTCTTTATGGTGACTTCAGTGCTGTCAGTCCTCTCAGCTCGCCAAATCATCTGCACTTTCAGGTGGGTGGATAGGAGACAGAAGCAACCCCAGATGAGAATAGAACAAACTTTCAATGTTCTTACCCCATGTTGAACAGTTTTATAAGCATTCTCAAATTGTTATATGCCTCTGGTTGATTTCCATGGTACTGAAATAGTTTTTGTCATTTTGTCCAGCTATATAGTTGCTTTTTGGAGAGAGGATTTGTTGCTCTTTTAACTTGGCCATATTCAGAATTTCAGGGATTTTAACCTCTCTGTCTTGATCCATACTGTGTCTTATTTCCCAAGAACTCAGTAGATGACAGACTTGGATTGGAAATCTAAGTACTAATTAGATTTATCTCACAACAGTCTCAAAATAGCAGTTCCAGCACTTTCACTATACATTTCATTACTGAAGCCTTATATATACTTTTTTTTTTGCTATGCTGTCCTCATTCTTCTGTCACTTTTATTTTTTTAAAGATTTTATTTAGTTATTTTTAGAGAGAGGGGAAGGGAGGGAGAAAGAGGAGGAGAGAAACATCGATGTGCAAGTGAAACATCAATTGGCTGACCTCCAACTAAGGACCTAGTTCATAACCCAGGCATGTGCCCTGGCCAGGAATGGAACCCACAACCTTTTTGCTTTAAGGGATAATGCCCAACCAACTGAGCCACACTGATCAGGGCTGTATTACTTTTTAACGTGAAACTTGCTTTCCTCAATTTTTGGAATGAGGTTTGGTTCAAGATATATATTTTTTAACTTAAATAGAACTTTCTGTGGTTTTCTTACCATGTTTGAAAATATGGAGAATTGCTTTCTGAGATTGCTTAGCTCGTGTTCCTCTTCCCAACTTTTTCTAGACATTCTCTTTTCTTATTTGATCCTATCCTACTTTATTTTTACTTGATATTCAGCAGTTTCTTGTCAAGTGTTGAACATTGTCAGTAGCTTTGGTAGTCTGGATTGGTTTTTGTTGTTATTTTTTTAATGGAAAATACCAATTATATGTACAAAGTTAACAGAATGGTATTATTAATTCCCATATAACCATCACTCAGTTTCAGTAGTAAACATTTTTTGTTGTTGTTGAATCTATACCCCACTCACTCCCAACTTCTTCCTGCCTGGTTGGTGGTTATTATTGCTAAGAACTTTTTATAGGCATTTATTTGGGTAAAATTTGCATACTTCTGTACTTTGAAACACATTGATTTAGGCTGTATGTTTTGACAAATCAGTCCACACCTCTATCACAGTGCAGGACATTTCCTTTCCCAAGGCAAGTTCTATTCTGATATTTTTCTCCTTAAGATTATTTTTGCTCCATCAATTTTATTCAGTGGGGTCATCGAACAGGCACTCTTGTGTTTGCCATTGCTCAGCATAATGTGTGTGAGAATCTTTCATGTTGTTCTGTTGTTGTTTCACTTACTTATTTTTAATTTGTTTCACTTATTTTTTATTTTTTTTAAGTATATTTATTAATTTCACCATTACAGTTGTCCCATTTTTTCCCTCTCTTTTATCCTCCTCCACCCTGCACTCACCCTCCAGCATCCCTCCCCACCTTAGTTCATGTCCATGGGTCATACATACGAGTTCTTTGGCTTCCCCATTTCCTATATTATTCTTAACCTCCCCCTCTCTATATTGTACCTAGCAATTATGCTCCTTCCTCCCCAGTCTTCTTCCTTCCCATCCCCACTGATAACCCACCATGTTCTCTCCATTTTTGTGATTCTGTTCCTGTCCTAGTTGTTTGATTAGTTTGTTTTTGATTTTTAGGTTCAGTTGTTGATAGTTGTGAATTTGTTGTCATTTTACTGTTCAGAGTTTTGATCTTCTTTTTCTTAGATAAGTCCCTTTAACATTTCATGTAAGGGCTTGGTGATGATGAACTGTGGGTAGAGTAATCTTGAATTGTTGGCCCTTGCCTTTCATGACTTTGAATATCTCTTGCCAGTCTCTTCTTGCCTCAAAGTTTCTTTTGAGACATCAGCTGACAGTGTTATGGGAACTCCTTTGTAGGTAACTCTCCTTTTCTCTTGCTACTTTTTAGATTCTCTTTTTATTTTTAATTTTGGGTAATTTAATTATAATGTGCCTTGGTGTGTGCTTCCTTGGGTCCAGCTTCTTTGGGAGTCTGAACTTTCTGGACTTCTTGGAAGTCGATTTCCTTCACCAGATTGGGAGGTTTTCCTTCATTATGTTTTCAAATAAGTTTTCAATGTCTTGCTCTTCCTCTTCTTCTGGCACCCCTATGATTTCAATGTTGGAATGTTTAGAGTTTTCCCAGAGGCTCCTAAGCATCACCTCATTTTTTAAAAAATATTTATTTATTTATTTTTTAGAGAGGGGAATGGAGGGAAAAAGAGAGGGAGAGAAGCATCAATGTGTGGTTGCCACTCATGCACCCTCTACTGGGGACCTGGCCTGCAACCCAGGCGTGTGCCCTGATAGGGAATGCAACCAGCAACCCTTTGATTCGCAGGGCAGCATTTAACCACTGAGCAACAGCCATGACCATTTTTTTTTTGAAAACTTATTTCTTCCTTCTATTCTAGTCGAATGTTTATTTCTTCCTTCTGTTCCAAATTGTTGATTTGAGTCTTGGTTTCCTTCCCTTCACTGTTGGTTCCCTGTATATTTTTCTTTATTTCATTTTGTATAGCCTTCATTTCTTCCTTCATTTTGTGACTGAGCTCAATCAGTTTTGTGAGAATCCTGATTACAAGTGTTTTGAACTCTGCATCAGATAGGTTGGCTATCTCTTCGTTGCTTAGTTCCTTTTCCAGAGTTTTGATCTGTTTTCATTTGGGCCA